>VRLP01000283.1:0-265760 GCA_009660295.1 Lophius piscatorius
TTTTATTTTTTATTGATGCTTTTATCTGCTTTTACTTTGTAGCACTTTGAGATTTGATCCAAATGTAAAGTGCATTATAAATTAAATGTATTATTATTATTATTATACGACAAGGAAGAACCCATTAAAAAAATGGATCTTGGATAAAGGGAGCAAGGAATAATATATATATTTTTTTTATCATTTTGTTATACCTTTTCATAACTTACCTCTGTTCTACACGATCCTGAAAGGTTTTAATAAAAATTGGTTGAAGGTTTGGGCATATAGCAGGGCTATCTGGACCATTTTTTTCAATTACATACACACAATATAATGGCTTACCACCAAACTGAAGAGTAGAGAATGTACCACGGAATAGATCATAATTATTTCCTGAATAAATATCAAAGTAATTATTATAATAACTTTATTATAAATTATTTAAATAAACTTTTAAAGAGTTCAAAGGAAAGTGTGTGTGTGTGTGTGTGTGTGTGTGTGTGTGTGTGTGTGTGTGTGTGTGTGTGTGTGTGTGTGTGATTTTCATGGTTGACACTGCAGGATGGAACTCTATAATGATTTCTCTCAACATCTTCCCCTTTCTGTCCTACAACTTGGTTTGATGTGCGGGACCAAGAGAAAGAAATGAACCACAGAGAGGAAAGGAATAATCACCCAATGAGTTTTAACTAAACAGTGAGTACCTAACAGTGGCAAGACAAAGACTCAAAAGAAGATGTGAGGCAGAACCAGAATAATAGAAGGAGGAGTCCATGTAGTGGATCTGGGGAAGAGTTCAAATGTTTTCAAACAAAATTTGGGCAATAATTATAAAGAAGATTCGACAAACTGTGACATATATGTGGTATTTTAAAATGTCAATGTAGATGTGCACCTGAGGGACATGCATTTGTTTTAACTACAGAACAGAGAGATTGAATTATTGCAGCAAGACCTCTGAGTCCGCATTTCTGCTGTTCCGAAGAGAAATGTGACAGTACAACCAGGAATGGTTCATTGATTTTATAACATAGTTATAGCATTTTCTAAATCCACTCGCAAATAGTCTGATATGGTACATTTATTACCAAAGTCAGATTATATCTTGATATGTTTTCATCTTTTCTAAAGTACTGTTCTCATGAGTTTTTTCTCGCGCTTAATATGTTGAATATGACTTCACACCTTTCAAATTTTAGTTACAAGTCAGCGCAAAGGACACAATCATTCCATTTAATGAGCATCAAACATGCCTTAAGCAGACCGTGCTGCCATTGACTGTCACCTGATTCCATCTCACCATAACAGTCTGTGTAATTTCCATTCTAACTAGCACTTAATAGTCGGACATTTGCCCTTTACCAAACTGATCTCAATTTGCTAGTCATATCATCACCACAGACCAGTCACTCGCTATTTAGTGTCTCTTTTATTGTACTCACAGCAATGCAATCCTGTTTCACATCAAGACTGGACACCCAGAGATTGCATTTAAGAATAAGTTAAAAGACTTGGGATAGAGGTAGTTGAGCAATATGTGTAACAGCTGATATAAGTGCAGTTTCAGAGTACTTTATCGTCCACTTTTAATCCACACTTGTTCATTTGGGATGAAAATGAATGACCATAGCTCCAAGGGAACATTTAAAAATTCTGTAGGCATAGTTTCAAAAGGATGGGTGTGCAAGGTCGGTATAAATTGTCTCCTGTCACGTTGCCACAATGTGTTGGACTACTTCTGCTTCCTATTAGCATCCAGATTTTGACAACCTGTCTGCCACATGGTGCGTGTGACTTTTTTTCCAACTGTGAGTCTCTTTAATCTAGTAGGTCCTTCACACCGGCCTGCTGTCCTGAGTTGAATAAACACAGTAATTACGTTCCCTTCTAGAATACCCTTGAGAGATTCCTGATGCCATGAATTGTTTACCCTAACCCTGACTGAACTTAACAAGGATTGTATTATAAGTGCCAATCCAGCTTTAAGAGAATGGGATGAAATTGCCTGACTCCGGCATTCCCTAGCAGTGTCACAAAACACTACCCAGTCGGACAAACTGAGGTCTGTCTATCAGGTAGTCAGTAATCCAGGATATGGTGGGATGGTCGACACCCATCACACGCAGCTTTTCAGCGGCTGGATGGTATTGATGGTGTTGAATGCATTAGAAAAAAAAGAGAAAGTGATCCTCAAAGTGTAGCGGCTACAATCCAGGTGAGAGTGAATCCGTTGTAGCAGGTAGGTTGTCGCGTCATCCACACCCTGTTGGGGTTGATATGTGAAGTATAGAGTGTCCAGCAATGTATTCACCTGCGTTCTGAGGAGGGCCAGGACCAGTCACTCCATACCCTCATTACATGAGATGTGAGGGTGACGGGTGGATACTCATTAAGAGTAGTTTTTAGCGTCACACATTACACCTTGTGCACACTGCTGTCCTTATCCAGAGTGACTTACAGGGAGTGCGGAGGAATTCTTCATTTTCTCTGACTTTTGGGAATTACTCTGCAGATGCTAATCTGATTAATATGACACTCTCAACAAAAAGGAAGAACACTGAGGCAGAATTCTGAGCTTTCTTATCATCATATTTATCTTAAAAGTTCAAATCTATTCAATTCAGTCAATTGTGTGTTATTGTATCTAACAATTGTGGGTTTGTGAGATTCGACAATTGAAAGCTACTTTCTAAAGGAGTAAGTAACCTTAGGTGCTTGCATGCATGCACCAATTACCGTTACCGCTGAATACAATGTGCATCAAGAAAAAAAGAAATAAGATGAAGGTATTTGCTCCAAGCAGATCAATCCTTAAAGAGCATCAGCATCATCCTCACTACTGTTTTCTCTCAAGACAGAACCTTCAATTAAAAGCATTGTCATCTATAGAAATATGACCGAAAAAAATAATATATGACTAAAAATGACAATAATTGGTGCGTAAAGATGTTGTATTATGGTGCCTGCCGCAAGACCATGAACAAAGCAACTTTTAATTTTTCCTAGAAAAGGAAAGAATATTTAAATACATGTGGTGTTGTGTATGTTTTAGTTTTTCATTTCAGAAACAAATACTGAAAAAAACTAAAACGGTTTATCAATTGCCTTCTACTTCAGCGCATTCTGATGTGGAAACGCTTCATGCTCCTTGGGGGGTTGAACTGGGGGCTCAGCGGGATGAACAGAGACGCTGAAGTGGAAGTCACAGGAGACGAGCGGCTACAGAGTATTTGATAGATACTCAGGGGGTTTGCTTGAGTTGTCAGTAGATTTAGAGGCTGGCAATAACTAAGATACTATTGGACAAATCTGCATGAATTTTTCCTAAACCTCGGGTACAGTTGTGTTGAAAGATACCTACTATAAAATGTCCATCTCCTCAGAATTAGAAAGACATTTAGAAATTCATTACATACGTTTAATGTCTAAAATCGAGTTGTGTGGGCGTTTATAGTGTGTGATCCTGATCGTTCATGCTGCTGCTTCAGTGTCCGTTATGTAAGACATTTATCATCATTATAATCATGGCTGCAGGCAGGAATCGATTCACAGATGGCCAAGGTGTATAGTGAACAATGGAGAACTGATGAAAGCCAAGGTTAAATGTCATGTCATTTCACTGGCGTGTGGCTGTCCAGACAGCTACTACACTGTGAAATCCATTATTGAAATAAGGCTGACTCATCAACATACATTTTCACTGTACACTATCCTGAATAACAGGATGTGTTCTTTTATCTTCCACTTTGGAAGTATTGTATGAATTTCCAAAACATTTTGTACGAATACATAAAATATTATAAAATCTGTCCAAATATTTCAAGGACTATCTCTACAAAATTAATTGAACTTTTCGGAAACATTTTTTGGTATTCTCCAAACTATTGGACTCACACGCAAACAAATGGTGATGAATTAATAGTTTTAGTAGACCTCAGGATCCACTTGTGCGAAACATAGAAACTTAAAAATCTAATTTGAAAATACTGATTAGGGTTAGGGTCTATATATTACGCCTATATATTTAGTTGTGTTTAGTGCTTTATAGACAAGTAGCACTATAAATAAAACACACACATATTCAAGATTACATTCTGGACAGGCCTGTGATGCTTTGGTTTACAGTACAGGATTTCATGCAAAAATATTCACTAAACTTACATTTTGGGAAGCCAGCAGAAAAAACCTGCTCTCTAAAATGCTTCACAGTTTTGAAAAACAAATCACATTCCTGACATCATCATTGAAGTTATATTTTTTTTCCCCCACATGTATCAATTTAAGATCTTATTTTCATTGGTTTGTTTTTTCATAGGAACTATTTTATTGATGAATAAGTTATTTAGCTGTTTGTAGATATCAAGCAGACAACCTTAAACCCCCTCCTTACCCCACCCTCAAATGCCTTTTTGCACAGCAAGATGTATAGCACAGACAAAATTATGGTATAGCACTTAAATCTGCATTAATCAGACAATCAAGTCAAGCTAACCTGCACCACTTGAACAGAAAGCAGTGCTGGAGGTGTACATGTCTAAATTTGATTTTCTTTTTCTTTTTCTACTTTCCACTGTTTTTTTCTTTTTCTTTTTTTTTTACTCATTCAAGTGTAATAAATTGACATATTCAACAGATAAAATAAAACAAAATAAAATAACATGTTTAAAATCCATTTATTTAAATAAGGCTGACTCAGCACTCCTACATATATAAGGAAAAATACCAATTTAATGTTTATCAAGCAACAGTAACTAGTTCAATGTTTTAACTTTAAAAGTAGAGACCACTGTGTTAACTTGCCGCAGCAATAGGAGAAGACTCAGCCTATTGCATTTCAATGATGTGTAAAATACATCATTTTAAATTAAGAATTGGAAGGTAGCTATAAGAAGGTCTTCAGGTCAGTCAGTAATCAGTGATCTGCTCCTCATGGAATGATGGAATACTACTGCTACCATGAAGCACGTGCAGTATGCATGCATGAGTACCTCAGAAAATAATTCATAGCAACTCTGCCATAAGAATGAAAAATGATTACCATTATGGCATGTATACATATTCTCCTATTCTTCAGAAAATTTAGTTGAATTTGCTCCCACAGCCCTTACAATGACAGGATTGATGATGCAGGAAAATGATTCAATTGAAAGGGAAATATAGGAGCAGAAATGTTGCCAAGATAAGAAAATGAGAGATTATCTCTTTGCTCCCTGCTTCTGTGGACAGTCTACTTTTTTTGACAATTCACTACAAATAGTTTTCTCCTCGTCATATTTTTCCTGGCCAACTTTGTTCCTTGTTGAGAATGCATCATTTTACATATTATGAATAAAAAAGCCAATAAATCATAGGGACATCGCAACAAAAAAATATATATATATATATTACATCAAGTTATATGTAACTACACTGTAGTGGCAGTGGAGGATTCACAGTCATTAACACTAAAATGACCCCAACAATTCTTTCATGGGATTCCACAAATAGTATAAACAGTCAGGAGAAATGTGTGTGCAGGACCAGTAAATGAAGGATTTTGAAAACACAACTAAACATCTGAGCAAAGCATCTTGGGGGAATTTAGACATATGAGATTCCTATAGAAATTCCTATTAATAAATTATAAAAGGAATATATTAAAATTATAAATGTGCCATTTCTAGCGTTTTGTTCACATCTTTTAAGAAAAAAATTCAGAAAAATGTATAAAATCTTCTCGTTTATGTATAAAACATAATGTTTATATAAATGTTACATAAATGTTTATTTTTCCTGGTTAGTCCAATTGAGATTGTGTGTAACATAAACACAACAAATAATCACAAAGCGGAGCAAACTGCAAACCAAGCAAGGTGCAAGAGAATACAAACTCAGAATCAATAAAAACATTTTTTTATTATTAATCTACTCAGATTCCAAAGAGAGGCTAACTAGGTTTCATGTCATTCTGCAGACTAGTCCAAGCGGATGGTGTAGAAGACACAGAGGGAGGCCTTCTTTTCCAACTCAGCCAGAGCTTAAGGAACTGTCATAAATGTAGTATCTTGGAGCTGTAACCGTAAGTAACATGCCTTTGGGACAGAAAAGCAGAAAATTACATGGGACTCTACCAAGATGGCTTTGTAAATAAAGAATATACCAATGTCTAAGTTGACGTGTTGTTGTGTGTCACTCAGATAAGATGTCTTTTCCGAATATATTCGGAATTAGGCTGTCTATGTAAATCCACCTATTGTTGCGTCTGAGTCACAGATTGTCACAGGTACCATCACAGTGAATTATTTACTGACTTTGGGGTTGGAAGCTTGCAAAGTAATACATCTGTATTATATCTTGAATCAACTGTATTCAACCGACTTCCTTACTGCATATTTGATTGAATTGTTTTTAGAACTGGAAATCCCTCATAGTGTGTTATTATTGCATAACTTAGACTGTCTATGTTTAACTCAAGACCTACTGTCTTAACAGTGAACTATTGTTACGAAATCCCTGAGTTGCTAGGTCACAGAATTTTTTTTAATTGGGGAACTATGCATATTAGTACAGCATTTCTCGCTGTTGGAAAAAAACCCCACAGGTATTATAGTGTATTCTGCAGAAGTTGCCCAACGGACAAGTGTGGCAAATTTCCCTCTTACTTCCTCAGTTGACAGCTAGAGAAGGGGGACAGATCATTCTTTCTGTGTCTGTCAGTGGGGGACTGGGCTTGCTGAAGACTTCACAGGGAGTTCCTCCAGTATACTAGTCTTTGGAAGTTTGGTAAAAGTATTCTCCGCTGAAAGACTTCTACTTGTGATAGTCGGTGATGCAACTGCGTTCCCTCCTATTGCCACCAAAATGACAAGTCGAGAAATGGTTGAAAAAAATAAAATATATTTGAAGATAGGCAGTGTGCAAAATAATCCCACATTGTCAGCGATCATTGCTCTGGTCTCCAGTGGTTTCACATTTTGTGGACATGTGTGCTGTTGCCTGGAAACAAGATTTTTATATGGCGGCGGAGAAAGTCCTTAATAGATTTCCAATAACTGGATTGGACAGTAGTTATTCAGAATCGGATAAATATATGTGCATTTCAGTTTGTACACATTGTTTCTCATTTGCATAATGCTGAGCTCAGCAAACACACACAAGATCTAGCCCAAAGATATCTGTGAGTGGTCTTAGTGACGATAAGAGAGACAGTCAATTGATGGAAAACAAAACCCTTTCTTCAATGGATACAGGGGTAAGAATGTATTAAGCCTCTTCCTGTCACGATTTCATCGTCACAACCTTCATGTCCGTATGCTGCTACACACACACTTAACAACCTTCTGCACCTGACAGCTTCCACATAAGCCTCTTCCTTTATGCCTTTTTATCTCAAATGTTTTGTGGTGATATGGTAAATACCAATTTCTGTTAGGTAAAGATAGGATTTTTCTGGGGTGTGCATTTGTTTGTTCATGAAAAAATCTTTTTTTCTTTTCTTTTAAAAAAAAAAAAGTATCATCTTACAGTGCTTCAAAGTAAATAAGGTCTAGGCTGTCATCCCGACAGCAAGAGTGTATCCCCATAAGCCCTCAATCCCTTTTCCAATACAAGCAATACCCCTGATTGAACTCCTTAAATTAAATGGGAAGTTATGTCCGCATTATTTTTTTTAAAAAGCTCCTCCTAGTGAGTGAAATAGAAACTATGAAAATAAAACACAAGGGACATAAATAAAATTTGCCTGCGTTGATTCACATGCACAAAATTTGGACTAAATCCGACCGAGGATTAGGACGATATGTCCGAAAAACTGTGTCCTACATAAAAAGGGCCTTCTACTGAGTTACAAATGAAGTATTAAAGTAAAACACAATATAGACAAGATAGAACTCCTCGAGTTGATTCATAAGCACCAGGTTTGGACTAAATCGGACGGTTTAAACGGTTAAGAAATTATGGCCTGTCAATTTTGCAGATAAAGCTCCCCCTAGTGTCTGAAATATACAACTGAACTCTCCCAAAAACACTCCAGTTGTTCCTTGCACTATGCTCGATGAGGGTATATTTTTTTACAGGTGTAATAATTATATTCCAGACTTTTCAGGCATATTATATGCCTGCTGGCTGAGCAAAACCACAATAAGGGGACTCAATGTTCATATCAGCTTTCATTTAAAAAAAAAAAAAAAAATTACTTTCTTTTTCTAAGGTTCTGCCCTGCCAGCTTTAAATTTTTGCTTGGTGAGTAACTGGTTGTGACAAATCACAAGGTTTTCATCATCTTAATCTGAATGTACTTAGCTGAATCAAAATTGACATATTATTGGATCTTAAAGACATTTTACCAGTCATCCTCATCAGTCCAGCTGAGTGCTCAGGAGTTCCTGGAATCTCAATGGCTTTGAATGAATCATTGTGGTTATAGTCAGTCTCCTCTGACGAAATACCACTAGATATAGACAATATGGGTTCAATTACTTTCTAGGTATTAGACGCGATAATAGTGTAGTTATAGACAGTTAGTATTTGGATTAAAATGTTCCTTCATTTTTATGGTCCTTACAATTCCTTTATAGAGACTCAACACGCAGTAGTTGCATTGCTTACCTCATTATTGGTAGAACATTTATGAAAGGATTTGACTAGCATTTGGTGACACTTTCCAACTGTTCTTAGTTTAGTCTCAGGATTTAGGCAAATAGATATGATAAAAGTAAATGAATACAGTTTTATACTTTCCAACTTATACTAAACCTGCATTTCCAACCGCCTTCACCCTTCAGTTGATTTTACCTTTAGCAGAAATTTGGCATATGACCTCCTACTGGTCCTTTTGATCATTTTTCCTCACAAGTAAAATACAATGACACACATTACATTCAAAACATATTGTAATCATTATATACAATGGCTGAAATGGTTATATTCAGAAAATGCATGCCCATCTGTACAGTATGAAACACAGCAGGGGCTATGGCTGTGTTCATCATATATAATAAACACATGCATATTGAATAGCCCACTCCCACGGTTCTTATCAAACTGTTGTGTCGCCCAGTTAAAAGATGTTAAATGGACCGTAACCATAAGTCTACATTCATTTTCACAGCTGACAGAATGCCTCAAACAGATAGACTACAGCGGCATATATTCATATTTGATAGAGGTACACGGAGTAGCAAACAAACATCCAGAAAACCTATTTATTTAGACTCATGTCCAGCACATGGCTCTGACAGCTACTGTATGATCTGTATGCTCGTACATTGGTCCCTCTGTTTAAGTATTAGCCTTTGTATAGTATTGGGCTATGCATCATAGAGGGGACGTATCTGGGTTTGTCTCACACATCTTGTGTGTTTATACAAGTAATACTGTTGAATAATCTATTGAACCCCCTATAGATCAGATCAGATCAAATGTATGACACAAATAATGGATCAGCTACGTGGCTCCAGGATTCCACATTTAGTGTAATTTGATTCAGCTCCATAATGATTAAACTGGGAATATAAATCCTAATTTTCTCTGTGACAAGCCAGCCAATTAATGCTATAAGGCAACTTTCTATTTTTTTTTAAAGGCTCTTGGCCTCCGGCAAACTGTGTTCCTGGTTGACTAACTCTGACTTTACCCTGCGGCTCTCTTTGCTCACCTTGGGAGCAGAATTAACTCCCACCATTGTGGGTTATTGTTACAGTTATATCACTATGGTTTTATTAAGATGTCATAACTCATCTAATAGCAACAAACACACCTTAAATACACGTAAATATATAAATTACGTTCTGAATGAATGCACAATTTTACAACATTTTTAATGGTTTCCCCTATTTAATATTCACATTCACTCATTTACTTCCTTTTTTCAAAATGATTATAATCATATTTCATTTAGATAAATCAATTTTTTTTTTTCAACTGCCCCAAAACCCTCATTATCTCACAGACATACCATATGCAACTGACTGACACAAAGGAATACAGCCCAAAAAATTTGGCAAACAGACGGCAACAGCATTTCATGTTTAGTCTTGTACATCTTTGGAATTACTCTCATATCTGTGAGGTGGCCCCTACCCTGCCTTTGATCCTACAGATTAATGTGATGCATAGTAACATCCCAGAGTTGTGATCGAAAAGAGGTGGCTTAAAGCCAGCTGAGTCAACGCAGGTGGGTGTATGGATTGATAAACCTTTATCTATTAAGAACTTCTAATTTTCTACTTTTGTGTTCGTGTGCAGACTTGAAAAACTGATGTTTTTCAATCTGTAGCTTACAATTTTTACATCTGTGGGAGAGGCATTTAATTACTCATCTAACTCTCTTCAAACAGGGAGTATGCTTATTCACCAAAATGTATTGACCCTTTTACATTTTTGTAGGCCTAAACATTTGCTCCCTTGCTCCCTTATCCTCGTTTTGCTATTAACAAAGAAATCAATAAATGCATCATAGCCAATTTTTTCTTTTCCCAACTAATAATAGTTATTAATATAATATAGACTTAGTGGCTATACTTCTGGAAACTGTGACCACTGATAAATCACTGTTGTTAAGTAGGTTACGATTGTCTTTGTCTTGAAAACCGCTGTGTGGAAGTGAACTGCCCAGGATTGTGCTGCTGTGTAAAATTTATTTCAGCCTTAGGTTCAAGTGACCGGGCGGATTGCTGGTCTGGCCGTTTGGAAAGTAATGTGATGGTTCAGCATATCAGCACTGAGTCATTACTTACCTTACCACTGAATACCCCTCTGCTAATGTATTAGTCCAATTCTTATTTTCTGAGGTCAGTCTGTCTGTGTTTTCTGAGAAATCTTTGTCTGGGGCCTTTGCTCTTTCAAATATTTGTTTCTTGATATTGGATTCCTCCTGGGTGAAAGTGGCAGCCATTTTCATCATTTTAAAGTAATGGCCACATTATATTTATTCTCCTCAGCTTCCACCCACTTCCCTGGTTTAATGTTGAATTGTCTTGTGTTTTTATGTGACTATTTCTTCTATAGTTACTTCGTACTAAGAAGATTATCACTTTTTTATACAGCGCTATACAGATATATCAAGATCTCAACAGCTGAATATATATATTCATATACAGCGATGACACAATTGAGTAAAGAAATTAATTATTCCCAGTGATGAATTACTAACACTTCTATAATCCTTCTTTCCTTTTGCGCTACCAGGAAGTAGGATGTTTTTTGCCCCTACAAGGTATCACATGAGAAAATATCACAGGAGAAATATTGTGCATTCATATGCCTCTCAGGGCTACTGCTGTCATAATTTTGATCCAGCTTACTTCATTTACATGATCTTCATTTATACTGTATTGGTTTACTGAAAAAAATAAAACAAATAACTCAGCTATACACTACAACGTCGCTCTCCAAACAACAGCACAAGGCCTCAAAGCAATAGCTACCAGACAGTAGACCAGTTCTAGGCTGCAATATGAATCTCCTTGCTATATAGCCTATGAAAGGAGAGCTGGTCCAGTGGTTGGGGCTCACAGGGTATCTAATGCTGGTTCTGATAGAATATTGTTGGTGCAATTCAGTGTAGTATTGGCAGCAAAATGGACACCAACACAAGCTCAGGCAGGTGGTTATAATGTTAAGGCTGATCGACCAATCAGCACTATCGCTATCATGTGGAGCAGAATGGATGGGTACACTGTAATTTTTGCATAGACACAGAATTAATTTGTTCATAGTTAATTCATAATTAATTAATCTCAGCTCAGGGTCCAATTAAAATGTTTCATTCTTTTTCAATGAAACATTTTAATTCAACTTTTCACTATCCCCGAAAAGTTGGGGATACTATTGTATAACCATCAGCATCTTCACCTATTTACCTTAATAGTTCATATTTTTCTGACAATGGGGAGCTTTTTACAAAAAACACAATTTTCAAAGATAACTTACTTACGGTTGCTTCGGTTTTGTCCAAATGTCTTGCATACGAATCCACTCCAGGAGATCTGATTTGTAAATATGTCATTTAACTATAGTTATTCATATTTACTCGCCAGGGGGAGTTTTTTAAAAAAATAAAATGAAAAACACTGGTTTCCGGACCTAACCCAAAAAATATTTCATGGATAATTTTATGATAATAATAATAATTTAAATAATTTTTTTAATTATTATAATTTAAATTTTTTTTTTTACCCACATAGAGCTCCGTGTGAGGAAGAAGTGGATTACATTTAGGTACCAGGTGGGGCTTAAGCTTTCGGCCTATAATTCTCAATCATTTGTTCAATTTAGTCAGAATTTGGTAAACATGGATCAACTCAACGGGATGTATCCCATGTTTCTAAAAAAAACATGGGATACATCCCGTTGAACTTTTGCATCTTCCAACTTTTGCACATCTCTAGCTGGACTATTTTAATTATCAGATTATATATATGCATATATATGATTATGCCAGTGGAGACTCTTCCCTCTTTCTGTATATTTGCATGCAGTTCATTCCTGTATTTTAATTTACATTACAGAGTATGTCTTCTTTATATTTACCTGTATGCTGGGATGCAACGATTAGGCAATCTATCATGATTAAAACCTGACTCTAGCATTTGCAATCACATTCACATAATCGATAATGTGATAGTTATATAGAAAAACAATATTTGACAAAACAGGATCTTCAGGATCAACTTCAGTAGGTTTAGCAGAGTCTTATTGGAATGTGTTTCAGCTACTTTTAAATGTTATTGTTTCATATCCCTCTATAATAAATTTTCAATGAGCGTTATAATTCCACACTCTGGATCTCAAGATCTGGAATATTACTTAGATGTAATTCTTATGATTAGTGGTCAAAATGTCATTGTTTATTTTCTGTTCACACAACATAGGCATTATCCATGAGCTTGAGTTAGTACATTTTGAACGGGTTTGACAGGACAATCATTAGTGACCAAGGTAACTTTAAAAAATGTGAACGTAGTTATTAGCGTATCTTTTGTGCTTGAGATGCAGACAGACGGTAATTCCTGTCCTGAGGAGCCGGCTCTCCTGTGGTTGGGTCATGTGATGGTGCTTCAGAAAACCGCTACAGTATTTGTTGCCTGTAACCTAACAACTCTCTATGGAGAGTAAACGGGAAAAGCAAACAGGTTCTTAGGAGGTGCGGGAAGTGAACCTACAATGCAATGGCACTGGCACTAGCACCAGCACCGAACTAGCACCAGGTTCTTTTTGGTGGAAACGGGGTATGAGTGGGGTTTTCACCTAGAGATTTGATAGATTATGTTGGGGTCTGCTTGTTCTTTCTTCCTTGTTTGTCTTGTCTCGTCTGTACGTTTCACGTAAGGTGGATCTTGCCCTCTATTGATTAGAAATAGGGATTATTTCCAAACAAGGTCTAGCTGTCCTCCTCAACAGCAAGGGTAAATCCCCAATAGTCCCCCTTCCCCTACATTGTACAGGCCATCCCCTCAATAAAATGCCTCAACTTAAATCTGAGTTAATGTCAGGTTGTGGGGGGTTCCCCCCGGTGAGTGAAATATGAACTTTTAGAATAAAGTATGAGAGTCCTGGAAAGATATAACAGACATTTCCCAAAAGCAATTCTGTTTACGTCAATGGGGGTATAAAATCTGAAAATGATCCCTGAATTAGTTTTTGAGTTATCCCATTGACACAAAGGATCCATGGATGTGGCAGATGAGGCGGTGGCGATGTCGACTCCATATATCCCTGACTTTTTGGAGTATATTATAAAATATAACAGATTAGTCTCTGAAAGAGGGCTATTATAGTATTTCACACGTGACACATACCATTAATATATAGCAGCAATTTTTTATTAAAAGGAAGCTTCGTGAATGAGAAACATTTTCATGTAAACAATAAGTTCAGTTGCTTCACATTCAATCTTCAAGAATGAGCATGGGCTGATGACTAAGAATCTACAAATACTATTCAGTAGTATCACCAGCTGTAGCAACATCGACCCAAATGGTATTTGTTGCTACCACTTTTAGTAACAACTAAACAGTTGTATTATGGTCAAATCTAGGAGGAACTATCACTATCAACTTCTTTCTTTTTTCCCACAGCAGCTAAGCTGGGTTTACTGTAACCAAGCGACACAGGAATACTCCAGGCTTCAACGAGGATGCAAAGGAAGCTTAGGTTTTTTTTCCCCTTTCAATCCTCTATTCTGTTTTGTTACACAGATTTGGTTATTTTTAATCACCCTCCTCCCTTTAGTTTCCTGTTGCATGCCAGCTCTGAAGCCTCTCCAGCCAATGGTCTTACAGTGAAGCCAGCGGATTTTCCAAGATGCTGCCCCAGGCACAATGACGATGACTGTGCAGCTCTGCCAGCTGCCTACCCCACCCCCTCGCTTTGAATCACAAACCACCACAAACACTCCCAGACAAAACAAGCACATTTGGAGATAGCAAAATGGAACTGTCAGAGTCAATATCATGCAGTTCACAAAAACACCCAACTAATGTCCTCTCAGGGCAGTGTCACGTGTTTTAGAGTCGCTCTCTGTGTCATGGAGCACAGCAAGATAATTCATTCATACTGATTTAAACTCAAGGAGAGACACTGAGTAGGTGGGTTTACATGGACAGCATAATTCTGATTAGATTCAGAAAAGACATCTAATCGGAAAGAAAATGCTGCGTGTAAACACCCCTTTGGAAAGAATGGAAAGAATGGAAAGAATGGAAATCTCATACTTTCCGTATGAGATTTCATTCCTTTGCACGGAGGTAGTCTAAATCCTTTCGGAAAGTTTTCCGCTAGCCAGTCGCTCCATGTAAATGCTGTATCGGAAAGTTTTCTGTTTGAGTTGTATCTGCGCATGCCCAGCATCGTGACGTAATGCTACGCTAAGTTTTCTCAGTTCCGCGACGCATTTTAAATACGGCGACATCAAAACAGTACCGGTCTGCATCAGAGAGTGATTTATTCATTGCAACTTTGAAATATTTTAAAATATTTGGACGGTTAGATGGTCACTTCTGTGCATGCCCTCTTTGTCGTATTCTTCTTGGCAATTGTTGGCAGTCAGCACCCAGCACACCAAAGCATTATCACTATCTTATGACTGGGAATGTGGATCGTCCGCGCATGTGTGAAAGCATTTCCGATTAGATGAGTCGATACATGTAAACACCGGGTCGGAAAAGATCACAAGTCATGTAAACAAGCGTCCGACTCTGCAATTCGGAAAGGTTTAATTCCGAAAGGAGAAAAGTGGCCCATATAAACCCACCTAGTGATGAGGAGTGACACAAAGCAGGAATGATTGTCTCAAACAAAAATTTACCTTTTACTGATTATATCAAATATGGTTGTCTAGTATTTACTACAACTATTACCATTATGTCTTAGTTTACTTAAGACATGAAGACAGCCCATGAACAAGATAGAAATTAAACACAATATTGATACAATTTGAATTTTGGTGAGATGCTTAGTTCAGAAGAAATATGTTTTTTTCAATTCATGTCTTTGAAATGCAGTCTATGTGATTCAACATTTGCATGGTTTCTAGATACAGAGAGAGAAATATTCACCAGAGCGTTGAGTGTGAGCGCTTGGTCAGCTGTTACAGTGTTTTAGAGGATAAAGACGATCCCCTTGGGTAACATAACACCTTCTAAGCACTGCGAGAACTCCTCCTGGCAGGATCTTGTCTTTCACATGGTAAGCAAGTTCCCGCATGACAAACACCTCTATGATCTTTGTGAAGTGTGAAAGAGGCCTGGCTAACATGAACTGTCAAGGGTATAGATTACATTTTATGTACTTACAGAGTCTAAGTGCTAAAGTGTGTGTTGTTGTAAATATGTGTCATTAGAATAAATATCAGTGGGAATTTTCACACCAGTCAATCATTTGTATTCGTTTGTCAGAATCAGAATCAGAATCAGCTTTATTGGCCATGTATATGCATACAAGGAATTTGACTCCGGTTAACTGAG
This sequence comes from Lophius piscatorius, assembly GCA_009660295.1. NCBI lineage: Eukaryota > Metazoa > Chordata > Actinopteri > Lophiiformes > Lophiidae > Lophius > Lophius piscatorius. Next base: position 15,927 of record VRLP01000283.1, read on the forward strand.
CTCTCACAGTACGAACATCATATCAATAGTTTTAAATTAAATGGACAAGGCAATAAACAAAAATACAGGCTATAAACAAAAGTAGATGTTCTTGTGTACAGGCTATATATATTTAAATATATATGTATCAATATGTATATATAAATATATATGAGGTCAGAGTAATGACAGTTGGAGGTAGTTATTGTGTTCTGGGGTGAACCAGGTTATTGTACAACACTGACACTCGTTTGATTGTTGGTCAGGTTGATGGCCTGTGGGTAGAAACTGTTCTTGTGTCTGGTAGTTTTGGCGAACAGTGTTCTGTAGCGCCTACCAGAGGGGAGAAGTTCAAACAGGTTGTGTCTGGGGTGTGACGGGTCTGCAGTGATCTTTGTGTGAGCTGACAACAGTCAGAGATTAGATCGATCTTGGTTTTTGATTGACCTAAGCACAAAAACCATATGCATGCTAACGGCCGCCAAATAGGCTTATTTTTTAAGGTCATTGAACATATGCAACCATGAGAATGAAAGAAAAGGTTTCCAAAATATTCATGGAGAGAGACTCCTTCTCAATTTTTATTCATTCTGTGTTGCCTTTGTTATCTTTGTCTGTACATATATAGATGATTGCCAGCATCCACCATTTGTCCATGTTTTGACAAGAGTTTTAATTTATGATTAGTTCAAGGCATAGCTGTTAAATGACATATTGATAACATATTTAGCAATAGTATACTAAGAGTATTAGTAAGTTTTTTGCTAAATCTAAGAATGATGGAATGTTTCACAGTCGTGCCGTGACAGCAGTGACATTGGTCTGGCAATGAAAACACCAACACATTCTACATCACCCCAGTGTAAAATGCTATTATAAAAACTTTACTTTACTAACTTTACACCTCAACCTCAGATATTATTTCCCATTGGAAGTTTTCTTGCACATGATCATTGACTGGTCAAAGGAACAACGCCAAGGTGGTTCTGTGCCGACCCTTCACCTTGTTACATCTAATGGCTCAAAAATGGAAGTAAGGTGAACTATTCAATTCAATCTTACAATATTTAGTAATTCATTCATTATCAGTAACTGGTTATCCTGTTCAGGGTCGCGGGGGCTGGAGCTTATCCCAGCTACCATTGAGCTACAGGACAAGCTAAACGTCAGATTTTCAAATTGTTAATGAATGAAAATGGTTTCATAAATATACTGTGCTTGCAATATAAAAGTATTTCATTAAAAAATTTATATATTTCATGATAAATTATTTTGTTCATATAATTTATCATGTTTTTTGACTGAGTTGCAGGCAGTCGAGATTTGTCAGTGTGCTGACGCACGCTTCAATGTGATGGAATCTCTAAATTTAGCAGAGTCAGTTGAGTCAAAGTCAATATTGGAAGCAACTGAAAGAAAATCTAAGGCCAAAGAATAAATCCATATTTGGCTCAATAATCATTAACATAATGGCAATTACAACAGTTACAAATCACCCAATAACTGTCATGATGTGACAAACCAGATGAATGGAAAGGGTAGAGTCAGGAAGGGCGTGCTGCATAAAACCTGTTACAAATCAATTTGGGGAACACAAAACTGATTTCCAAACCAGATCAGTCGGGGTCCAGGTTAACAAATACCATCACATGTTAGCCAGAAGGGTACTGGAAGGAATTATGGCTTGAAATAAAGGATCAGCTGTTTTGAGCTCCAAAGGGAAAAGCCAAAACACAAAGAAGTTTATTGCTGCAGACGAGGTCATACTCTGTGTAATAAAATATGACCTCATAGTCTGCCCTGAAAAACCTTTCAATACAACTTCAAAATATGTGGAAAGTGCTTGAGTCTCGGAATGAGCACACAGTATGAAGAAGTCAGGTGCTAAAGACATGCCCCATCTAAGGGAGTCACACACACACTTTTACAAACATGTAATACATGCAAATATGTAATACATATGAAACTGGTCCAGGTTTAACATGAGCAGCTGGAGAGTGAAGCTAGAGGCCCGATGGCATTTGAAGTAAAAGTCATCACATATAATAAGATCCAATGAATACGGTGATAGAAGCTGCACTGGAGCCTCTGAGAGATCAGAACCCATACAATGTTTACATTATTATCGTTTTGAAAGTAATGAATAGATACGGTCTATTTGAGTATTGAATTTTAATTTTTAATTTTCTTTAGTAAACATTCAACATTTTCTTCTATTTTGGGTGATCCTAAAAATTAACCGTCCATGTTTTGATCCGGAACGTGAATTCTGTGATCCATTGCACCTTTGGATATACCTTTACCAAAAAGTGCGGCGACTATGACTACTTTTAATGTTTATAGCATGGAGTCAGTCTAAAAATGTCAGATAGAATGATAAAATAAAATGATGATGCTGCTTTTTAAGTAAGAGGGGTGGAAAGAGAGGAGCATTAAAGTGAGTGGGGGAATGAGAAAGAATGGTTGTGATCTTGTTGCTGACTCATCAAAGAAAAAGATAAAGGGACACAGACTGGGACTATGCTGAAGAATGGAAATGCACATAAGGCCATTCTGGCAACTATAAACACACACATGCCTGCACACAGATAGACACACACGACTTGTCTCGTAACCTTACATCAGCCAAGGACAGAACCTGACTCAGTTCACTGCTGAGAATGTATTTCTGGAGTGCAGTGCTCTCTTAGATTGATGAGATTGATCATGAATTTGAATGATAGAATTAAAGATATCAGGAGAGAATGAGACATGAAGAAGCTTTTCATGTTCTTAGATTGATCTCAAATTTGATCTCAGTTAGAGTTATGTGTTAGATAAAAGAGAACATTTTGCCTGAGTTTTCAATGCCACTGGACAGTTGTGATGAAGGTTACGGAATGTTCCAAATCATAATTTTAATGTCAGAGTAAAGGTCCGGACTGAGTTCATTTTAAGAGATGTACAAATAATCTGGGTGTCAGTTGGGTATTTTCGTCCTTTTTAATTTATTTTATGACATTTAATATTTTGCCGTCTGTGATTAATTCAGACTCAGTATTCCACTTTGGTGCAGCCACTTCCAATGCACTTATATTCTTCATTTCCTTCCTTTATTTCATCTCGTTTTCTTCTTATCTTTTTATTTTAATAAAGACTTTGGAAAGTATAAAACGTTATCAGAAACAAATCATTAATTCATTCTTTATTTACCACTTATCCTTTTCAGGGTCACAGGGGGCTGGAGTCTATCTCAGCTAACATTGGGCGAGAGGCAGGGTACACCCTGGATGAGTTGCCAGTTCATTGCAGGGCAGACACATAGAGACATACAACCACACTTACTCCTATGGGAAATTTTGTGTCACCAATATCACATGTTTTTGGACTGTGGGAGAAAGCTGGAGTCCCCAGAAAGAACCCACACAGACGGAGGGAGAACATGTAAACGCCACAAAGAAAGGCTGGTAGATGTAGATTTGAACCTGGTACCTTCTTGCTGTGAGGCAGCAGTGCGAACCACTGCGCCACCATTCCGCCCCAGAAACAAATCATTGAAGAATTAATAAACCTTAACAGAAATTTCACTATATGATATTCTCACAGTTTAAGCAGCTTTTGGGTAGTCAGTTATTCTACAAATAAAACACCTCAAAATCAGTCTTCCAGCTCTTAAAGAACATCTACAATGACCCAATATTAAAAGCTGCATGGATTATTGTCATATGTTTAAGGAGAAGAAAGCTTAGCTTTACTTTATGTTCAATACAATTTAATTTATCCCATGTCCTTCCAATGTCCATTTATAGTAGTTATACAGCTATTCATCACAGGTTAGCATTAAGGAGAAAGTGTTTTTCCTGTGAACCCAGTGAACCCCGGCACCATGTCCACATCATTATGGAACCTGCACTATGGGAGCTGGTTTGAAACCATCAGATTGGCTGGTGAAACAATAGGCATAGTATACTGTCATATCCTGACAGCAAGGGGTTTATATCCCGAAAAGTCCCCAATCCTCTGCGTTGTACTAGGAATCCTCTTGATTAAACGCCTCAGTATGTCCACAGTATTTTTCATAAAAAAGCTTAATATATAAGAATATACTCAATTTGAATCATATTCTCCAAATATAGACTATATATCGGAAAAACAGTTAGGAACGTTTGTCTGAAAACAGACTTTTTCTTCGGAGAGCTCCCTTCAGCACATTAAATATGGACTTTTAGAGTAAAATTTGATCTGAGATAGATCTCTTCATGTCGATTAATATGCACCGAATTTGTACAAATGTGGACCAACATTCATTAGTGTTGTTAAAAAATGTTTCTGAAAAAGGGTTTTCCATCCCAAAACTCTCCCTAGTGACTAGAGTAAAACATAATATTCATATTGATTCATACGCACCAAATCTGGACTAAATCATACCAATGTTTGATGATTTATGGCCTGAAAACTCTATTTGGAATTAAGTTGTCCATGTAAACCCATCTAATGACATGAGGGACGATTTTTTTTTGCCACTGACTCTCTGTGTTGCCAGATTTTATGACTTTATTAAACCATATTTAAAAAAACTGAGATTGCCATACATTACTACTTCACACATAATGTGTGGTACGGCTCACTGACATTTTTATGTTGAAGCCATTATTATCTGATTGATCCCTCCAAATGTCTTAAAAAATACATAGTTATCGTCAGGAAAATCAACAACTTTGGACATCTGGACCTTGGACGTCTTTCATATGGTAAGCTAGTTCCCGCATGACAAACACCTCTATGATCTTTGTCTAGTATGAAAGAGGCCTCCGAGTGTGCCCCTCCCATCTTTCTATAGCCCTGTGTCCAACCATGGTCCTATATTGACAGTTTTATGGACATATTTTTTGATAAAGGTGGGATTGCTACTGTGATTAGTGAAATATGCCATGTTTTAATCTGGTCAGCGGGAAGATGCTGTAGTCTTTCCCCCTTACCACCATGCCATACACTGTCCCAAAGATAAGCAATGTAGGTGCAATGGTGAAACTGTTTGTGCGTTGGTATGAATGTTAGTGTGAATGGTTGGCGGAATCTATATGTGTCAGCCCTATGATGAACGGGTGCCCTGTCCAGGTTGTATCCTCCCTCTGGCCCAATATCAGCTGAAATAAGCTCCAGCATATGCGACCCTGTCAAGGATAAGTGATTGTAGAGGAAAATAATATTTTCATCCAGCAGTGTGATGAATAAACACTACATAACATTTTATGGTCCGGGACATCACAACCATTAGGAAGGTCATTGGTAACCAAGTATTAATCATTTTGATTTTTAATCCTTTCATTGAGAGAATTTTCGGTGATAGCAAAGTGATGATGAGTCTTCTGATAATACCAACTTCATCAGATTCTAGCCTCTAAGGTTTGTACTGGAAATCTTTAAAATGTTCGAAAAATGCCGCATAAATAAAAACGAATACAGAAACGTTTGAATGGGGTCCTATATGTAGCAAATATGAATTTAGTTGTCACATAAAATAGAGATTTTCGAGAAGGTTGCAAACTTACCTCACCAGCATTTAAGACACCTGGTATGTCCTCTATACTAATTTCTCTTCTCATCTCCATTTTTCATTTGTACCTCACTGATATGGTATTTTAATTTCGTTCCCGATACTAGCCCCAGTATTTTTTACATGAGTTATCTGTTCATTTTGCACATGGAAATATTAAGTCATTGTCAATTTTTCATCTCCAGAATGGTTTATTTGATCGCTTGAGTAATGAACATGTTAAGGCATGGACAACTGAATATCTGATGGGACATTGAGTCGTCTTCATGACATTTGGTTGGAAAAGTGCTGTACAAATGGGTTTTGTTATTATTATTTGTGCTCCCATCCTGCCCTGGCTATCATTTGGTGACCACTATGTTATTTTGCTGTTCTTTGAAAAAGAGGCCCCACTTTCCACTTGTGGGATTTTGTCTTTGTCTGAACATGATTATCATGGTGGTTTCATCCTCCTTTTCAAATCATTGTTATTTTGCTCCTCGTGGAATGAAATAGACTGCTGCGAAACCTGTTCTTCAATGAAACGTGTATCCATGGCCGCAGCCTGCACTGCAAAGTTTTATATTCTTCTGCGTTCAATTAGTTTGTGGGTGTGTGTGTGTGCGCATGTGCTTGTATGTGTGCTTTTTCTGTGATTTATAAATACTTTTACAGTGGTAATTTTTAAATTTTTCTAATGTTTGGGTCATTTGAGCAAAATTCAGAAATTTCAGAAATATACAGATTTTTTTTTTTTCAGTTATGAAACATAGACGGTCGATTTTTGACAATGAACTCGAATGCCTTCCAGCAGCTCATTGTTACGCCTTTTTTCTCACTGCACCTGTTCAAAATGGCAATCATAGCGTGTGAGGTGCCATGGTGACACAATATAAAATAAATAAGAAGAAGTCATCAAAAAGGAAGTGCAGTTTATGGTTGGTAAGAACTGCACATCAAGGAAGAAAAGGATACATCAACTCTCAGAGCGATGCTATCTATCCATTAACACTGTGTGGTAAAACGTGGATAGATTACCTCCAATTCTCTCTGGACAACTGTCCATGTCATCCTAGCCACCTTCAAGTCCATACATGCCAGCACCACTTTATTTTTAGAGGTTTCAGCACACAGGATGGCACAAATGATCAGAGCAGCTCGTTTCCATCTTTTTAGCATAATTTTAGCAAACAGACTTCTACCCGTCTCAAAGCTTTAAAAATCTCAATTAACAATTATCAGGGGTGGTCTGGTGCCTATTGTTTGTGCAGTGTAAGTGCTCAAGTCATGAGCTTTGGCTTTACATCACAGACGATTTATTTGTACAGTAGGAATTGAAATCAAACAACAACCTAAATATGTCCATAAAGTTTATGACCATCTTTGCCCTGCTGTGAACTAAATTTAAAAGGCATCACAGGGGCCTTCGGAAATTCTTGGGTTATTTATTTTTCATTCTACTTTTAATAGTAAAGAAGGAAACTCTTTTCTGTCCAACCTCTTGCTATTATTACTTGTTTCAGATAATACGGTACAGTGTAAGAAAAGCTCTGCTCACTGCTCAGAGGGAGATCGATATCCCTTAACTGGGGACCAAGCGCGGTTCAGAGAGCATTTCATTTCAGCAGGGGTTTTTCAATACAATTTAAAGATAAGGTCAAGGTCCTTATTGAGGTCTGCGGTTCAGATGAAAAAAGGACAATGACAGAAAAGAAATAACATAAGAGTTGGATCTGTAAAAACATGGTTTGATCAGGGAAATGCTTAAAAACACCATGGACTTCAGAAGAACTTAAGATCGTTCAAATAGTTGTTGTATGGTTTTACTCTTAACTAGATTTATTTGTGCCTTCTCCTTAATTTGCTTGGTATCTGGTATGAAACTATAAAACAAACTTCTGAGCCAACAAATAAACCTTCTCTAGCCACCAAGTGTTTGGGGAAATTTGTTCACTTGAAAAGTAAAACTCATCCACAGAACCAAATAACGATGAAGTGTGTAAATTTTTTTGAAAAAGCACTGGAGGCTAGCCTTTCTGCGGCCAGATAGCCGCTAAGGCTATACCTCACAAATTGCCGTGGTTGTCAAACGGCCTGCATGCAGAACACTTATCAACAAAATGCTAGGTCCAGAAGCAGGAAAAGAAAATGGTTCCCCTGTTGGACTGCATGTTTGGAAGACAAAAAGACAACATTTGTTTTATTAAAAGACTACCCTGGAGAGCATTCCCTCAAGTGCTAAGATGAGCAGATCTGCCTCCACTCTCCAGATTAATAGCTTTCTGGGCTGTACAGCTCTCGTTTAATATATTACTGACACCACTGACAGACATCAAGCACTTTAAAATAGTGTCTATTGACACACCAAGTTGCTGAGAGAGGGGAAATAATAGAGGTAGGAGGCAGAGACCAGGGAGAAGGAACAAAATGAATACTGAAATAAAAAACACAAAGAGAAGACTTTTTTGTAAGGAAATAAAACAGTGTTAGAATCTTAAAGGAAGAAAATAAGGACAGTGATATCTAGACCACAAAACATAATGTTAAATATGCTGTATATCAAAAGACTGAAACATTTTGTATATATGTAGAGGGGTAGACAATAGAGCAGAATGATGAAGAGAAAAAAAGAGAGGAAAAGAAAGAGAATACAGAAAATGAATCGATAAAAAATGGAAAATCAGAGTGAAATGAAGGAGCGTGTATAATGGCATCTTGCATTTGTGCTTCTAACTTTTGTGTTTGCTGCAGTCTCAAGCCAGTTGCCCACCATGATGTGTCTGATCATTCCAGCTTGAAGTTTTCCGAGTCTCAGGGTGTTGACTCGGCCTAGAAATGTCATTGACTCTCCAATGGCAGGAGTCATTTCAAATGTGTTTTTATTACTCATTATGCCCCTCCCCCGTTTGCCTCTTTTGCATATTCAATGGAAATTCTGGCTGCCTGACACTCAAGAAAGCATGTCTCTGTGACCCCCCGTTTGCCTTGAGGACATACATTTGTGCAAGTGTAAAAATGGATTTAATAGAGTATGTGGCAACATGTTGGTTTAAAGACATTCACTAAGGACAGTGTGTCTGATTAAAACATGACAGTGTGCCATCAAATAATGGTCATCTTAAGTCACCAGGAAAAAATTTCAGTCTTCATCTACTGAGAGTAAAAGCACAGCCAGTCATGGTTCAAACATGATGACGTCAATGGGATGTTTTCCACACACAGAAATATTTAAAAAGTTAAAAGGTTCATAATAAAACATTTCCTGCCCTGCAAGGTGGTTAATTTGTTGAAGATGGAGATCTTTGTAGAAGAAATACTTTATTGATCACATATGCAGTACAACATAATGAGATTATGTAGCTGACCCATCCCTAAGGAAGCAGTGGGTAGCCCCTTTGAAGCACCCAGGGAGCTAGGGTTTCAGGTTTTTGCTATGGGACCCAACAACTGGTAGACCCTGCTGGGATTTGAACTTGGTACCTTCCGATCTGGAGACAGCTGCTCTACCCACTGAGCTACAGTCACACTACCTACCCACCATTACTTATTTATTTAATGCTCATGCTACTCTATTATCCTCACCTTTCACATAAGCTTGATGTGAAAGCCAGGCACCAATGATACGGTAAGTGGTATTTATTAGTGCCTGGGGCATCAGATGATATCAGCACTCATTGTGGTAGCCTCATCCGTCCAATCACTGAGTTACATCTGTGTTCTCACCCTCTCACCATTCATTGAGTTCTTCCATACTGCTGACCTGCCCCTTCACCTCCGCATCTCCGCCCAGTTCTCACAGATCCATTTGCCTCAGCAGAGTCATCACCCACAACCATGAATAACCAAACCGAATGGGCGATATTCCTTGCTGCTGTTCCGGGCAGAGACCGTTCACTCTCAATCTCCTCAAACACTTTCTAATGAACTAATGAATAATTATCACACATCATCTGTTGTAATAAATCATAATTTTTTTTCTTCATTCTCTGTCTTCTCTGATTGAACCAGAAATATGTGAGAAATCATCTCAGTCATCGGCACTAGAATTAAGTTGACTTAGTCCAGTCAAGTTTTGGCCCAGGCTTAGTGAATTGCCTGTATTTCATTTTAAAAACACACAGTAGGGTTCCCAGATTGAATTATAAGCTTAAATGGTGACTATTAAAAACAAAAAGTGTTCATATGTTTGTGTGGGTGTCTGTGACTGTGTCTGTGTTTGATGAATACGTTATATGATTTGCTAGAAAAACATGCAGAAAGACAAACACCACCATAGTCTTCTGAAAAGATTTTCAAATTCTAGACAGCTGGTACACGCACAAAATGATGAAATGTCTCCATACCACTTTGAATTGAAATGCTATCCTAGAATTTGCTGTCTAGTATACACACTACACACACATCAAAATATAAATACAGCCACAGGCAACAGCCAGAAGCAGCGGATAGCTTTGCAGCAACATCAGACCTTGATGCACGAACCAACATGTTTCAGACTCTCCCTCCAGAAGTGCACTAGTGTGGTGAATCGTTAAAGAAACCTTAAAACCTGCCAGACATCTTAGCCTATATGTGATGAGATGAAGATAATAGGAGAAAAAGAGGCTTTCAGGAATAGTCATATGACGGTGGAGTAGAGGTCAAATTAATCTATTTTTTAAAGTATATCCTTAAGAAATAAAACTCTGTTGTTTGAGTCAACAGAAATATATCTGAAAATGAACACAATTGAAAATAGAACAGAATGCAAGAAAATAGACCAGCAAATACCTTGTATCCCATCAACAATTTTCTACAAAATGGAAATGAGTATGCAGTATACAAAAGAAATGACGGCTTCGGTTTCAACTGCCCACTATAAGACAAGATAAAATACAATTTTCCTATTACTTTAATTTAGAATTTCATTACAAATGATGGCTTCAGTATATTCATATCTTAAGTGGTTTGCATGTAACCATTATTTTCCTCTTTGTTTGCCTTAAGTCTTTAACAGAGAGGAGAGCTGAGCAAGGAGGGGAAGAAGTCAGGAAACACATTTCAGTGTAGTTCAAACAGAGGAGAAGAGACATCATGCAGTCTCCATCCTCTTGTTTACAAGGTTAATATAAATGTATTTCATGTTACTATCAGAATTATAATGAATTTGAAGAATTAATTTAGAAACTTTACAGTATTTAACTGGTAATTGGCATTTATTCATTTGTTCATTCATCATCCATAACCGCCTACCTTGTACAGGATCAGGGGGCTGGAGCCTATCCTAGCTGACATTGTCCGAGAGGCAGTGTACTGGTCATTCTGTTTCACAAAGAGCAGACAGAATGTATTGTATGAAGAGTAAATTCAGTTTTGGGGGGAAGGAAAGACTGCATAAGAAGGGGACCGGGCATAGAATAGTAAACATGTTGTCAGAAGCTGAATAAGTCATGTCATCAAATCTGAATTCAAACATTGAAAACCATTAAAGTAAGCTAAACCACCAATTGCAATTTTAAGGAACTATAATAGGATTCTTGGACATTAGCGAATGAATAAGAAAAATGTAAAGAATTCACATCTTCTCCCCCTCTTCACCAACTTTCTCCTATAGACATTAGGGAAGATTTCAGACATTAACAACAATTGAGATTTTATATCAACTTTAATTTGACGATAAACAAATGAGCCCACAAACTCATCACAAGTTCATTAAGAAGACAAGATGTCTTTGTGTGATTCATCACAAATCAACATTTGACCATCCTATTTGGCTCAGTTCATAATATTTGCAGGATGAGCTAAAAATACACACAATTGACGTAACAGATATTCAAAAACATTAAAAATTCATAATTTAATAACTGATGAATAAAAGATAAATCATAGTACTTCACACTATACTGCTTTTATGTATGAGGCTATAATTTTTTCTATTGAAGAGAGATGGAGGAAGGGCTTTTCAATGCATTTTGCCGATGTTGCTTTGTCTGCAAAGTAGTTTCCTTTCAAGAGGCAAACACCTTAACGCTTTTAAATCCTCATAAAGAAAAAAAGCTATGGAAAAATTCTTTCTTTGCATACGTTATTTCTTTCATGTGGTGTCCCTCAGGGTTTTGTTCTTGACCCCTCACTCTTTAGCATAGACACCTTATCCCTGAGTCATATTATAAACAGGTTCAGTCAACAGGCACTCATTTTTCAATAAGGAATAGAGACTCAAAATTTACTCAACCAAATAGCCGAGCGGGGCATTAATGTATAAGGCGCCTAGCGGACAGAAGTTTCAAACAAATCTGAAAGCAGTAAAGTATGTGGAAACAGCGACTATTGAACTCTGGTTCAGACATTAAAGAGCTAACCTAGTATAAAAATGTCCACGGGATATGTGTGTGGAGAAAACATGGGAAACCATATTTTTTCTCTCATCATACCCTTTACATTCACACTGAATTTAAATGTATACAGTAAAACAAAGAGATGCAGTCAGCATTAAAGAGGCAGCTTGCCTGTACTATCAAGCAGGTATATATAAATGATAAATAGACGCTTAACTGATGCGACCTAATGTGCCGGCAACATTTGTAACCTTCCCATTCGTGAGAAAAATGTGAAGTGGTGACCATCCCTCCTTTCAATTTTGCCTGGAATAGTTCCAAAGTGCTTTGAGTTGTCAATTATCCCCTTACACATAGACACGCACTCAAAAACAGGCGAGCACACACACACACACAAACACACACGAGAACCTTTTCCTAAACTGACACTTAAATTGTACTTGAGCCATATTGAGGAGGGCTGAAATGATGCTTCGGCTAATGGCACAGTCTGTCCTGTTGAGTAGGGGAATGGACACACACACACACACACACACACACACACACAAACTAATGAGGAACATTGATCCTAAAGACACTCACTGAAATTACACTTTGTTTAATTCACACTTATTATACTCAGTCAAACATTTATGTGCTTGTACACACACAGAGTAGAGGGCGTTGAAGTCGTTTAGCACAAGAGACTTCTTTAGTCATTTCAGTGGGGGACCAAAAAATGCGGACTCAAAAAGGTAATTCCTCCTCCGCTTTTACTGTGTAATCCAGCACTTTGGTTTGGCAATTAAAAAATACGGTGACGCAGAAATGAAGGGTGCTTTTAACAGCAGAATAAATGAAACTACAGGAAGTGACAATAATCAAATTAGATGATCAATAAGATAACAGATAGAAAATTAAAGTGTCTTACGGGATAGATGTGACCAGATGATGAGAACAAATAATGTGTCTGTGGACACCCCCAGAAAGTGACCACAGGAAATTGAGATACTAGCATGCATAAAAGGTGTGAATTACAGGATGGAAGTCTTATGTGTGCTAAGGAATAGTCCCCCTGAACTTCATTTGACATGAATGTAAATCTGAAGATGAAAGAGAATGGGACACAAACAACATGAATCATCAGGTGAGACTCAGGTGAGAAAATTCACACAAACAAAGTATCATTTTCATTCATGAGAATTATGGACAAGAAACTAGTTGCATATGTATCCTCCTGCTGTCCAGTTGCAACAAACTATACAAACACCACTCAGATAATGTCAATCTGTTTCAGGCAGACTATTATTTTTCATTCTAGCACATCTTCTCTGGGCTCCCTCTGTCCTGGGGGCCTTCTCCCTCATTGGAAGAGCGCTTTGAGGCTGATGAATGGACACTCCCCACTACGTCTCATTCAGTCCGCTCGATATGACCAAGAGCCTGAAACACTCTGAATACTGTAATCAATCATTGGATATTTCTTGTTCTTGTATGCGTGTAGTAATTCATTTCCTTTTTCCATTAAAGCTCCATTGCTTTGTGTGAACAGACTCTTTCCCTCTAGAGTATCGTTCTTACCCTTTCTCTTATTTTCTTTCCGGACCCGTTCTTTTTTATGTTTATTTTCTACCCTTCGCTGTCTGTGTTCATTCACCGTTCCTTCATGACTCCCAACTCAACATTGCATGTGTACTTAAATGATTCCTGTCAGGTTTCTGTGTGCAACCAAGTGCAGCAATGTGAATGCCATGCAGGGGATGCTGAAAATGTGTACCATTATCGGCAAAATAAAATGATTAGTTTTCATGTCAGCCCTCTCTATAGGTAGAATCAGCCTTTAGGAAATGACACCATCTTTTATGATTATGGAAAGTATAATATACTCATCCTATGCTGTCATCCCCTACAGCAAAATAATATTGCAGAAAAGCCCCCAAACCCACCAAACCCCTGACTGAACTCCTCAGAATAAATGTGAAGGTATGCTCTGACCTCTTCTTAAAAAAAAAAAACATAGAGCTTTCACTTTAATATTTCATATTTTACTCACTAGGGGGACATTTTTAATGAAAAACTTTTTTTGGACATAACTTACATAGGATTGGTCCGATTTAGTCCAATCCAGGTGTCTGTAAATTTACTCAAGGAATTTTATCTTGTGAATATCATGTTTTCCACTAGTAGTTCATGTATTACTCACTAGAGGGAAATTTTTCTTTTTTTCTTTACAAATAAATATTGTCACTGAAAGAACTCAAAAACCATTCGATTGATCATTTTGAAATTTGATGTCCACATTTACTTTATTGCAAGGAAGAACTGGAGGGATTTGGAGAAGGGTCAGTTGTATAGTTTTGACACTAGAAGGAGCTTTATCTCAAAAAGTTTTCAGGCCGTAATTTTCAAGCGTTAGTCCGATTTAGTGAAAATATGCCCCAATTTTATTGCCCCAAAATTATCTAGAGGATCTTGCATTCATCGTGTTTTACTTTAGTAGTTCATATTTTACTCACTAGGGGGAGCTTTTTTAAAAAACATTGTTCTCCGCACAGAATTTCCTTACCATTAATCTGATTTAGTCCAAATTTGGTACATACGAATCGACTGCTTATATGATATTTTACTCTAATAGTTCATCTTCTATTCACTGGGGGAACTTTTGTTATTTAAACACGTTTTTTTTTTTTATTAACCAACAACCTGATTTGGTCCCAATTTATGCATTTGCTTGAGGAGATTTATCATGTATCATAGTTTAAAGTAATAGTTTGTGTTTTATTAACTTTGTGCAGCTATTGTACAAACCATGCTGTGGACGTAACTTCACATTTAATATGGGTAATTCCCATTGATAGTACAACGAAGGGGATTGAGAACTTTTCGGGGATAAACCATTGCTGTCGGGTACAACAGCAAAGGCTTGGTTCCAAGTACACAAATAAAGTATTATTTTTTTATCCATGAATATACAGGCACAGATACAAAATGTTCTGGCCCAGCAGAAGGAAAATGAAAGACACCCAAGAAGTGAAGTCTCCAGCAGTCACAGTACGTTACGATAAAAGAACGTGATGGCGTGCTTCAAATTCAAACTGAAAACACCCAGGAGATAAAAAGATGTCATGCGCAGGAAGAAGCACAGGGACTGCACCATCCAATAATATTTTTTCACGTTTCTTTCTTCAACTGTTTCCCTTCCTCCCAGCCGATGATAGGTGTGCGCATGTTCATGTGTGTCACATTGTGGTGAATGCGTGCAAGTTACTTGTCTTGACAGTTGGGGTTATTCTTAGATTTGGCTCCTGGAAGGTACAAGAACCTTCAGGGAGACAGACAGAGTGCACACACACACACACACACACACACACACAAACACACACACACACACACTACCCTCACACACTCATGTGAAACATCTACAGACAAACAAAACAAAAAGACATGCAAATCCACTGTAATTCAAACTTGCGTGTTTACGACCCATACATGCACACAAACACACACATAGTTAATGTTAAGACCAGACATAAGCTAAATAAATCTATGAAAAAATTACATTAGACATCTTTGGACTTTTGATTGTACATGATGAATTTAACAGCAACATTCTGTGCGGCACCACTGTGTGATGCAGCACACTGGGGGCAGTGAGTATCACAGTTACTTCACAGTTGCCTCTGGGTTCACATCCATCTCAGGGTCCTCTCTGTGTCGAGCTTCCATTTCCTTAACATTTCTTTGGCTTCCTCCCACAGTCCTAAAAATATGCTATAGAGGTGAGCTGGTTACTTGAAATTGCCTGTAAATGTGAATTTGAGTGCGAGTGGTTGTCTGTCTGTGTTTTGGCCTTGTGATGAAAATGCATTTGAACAGGATTTACCCCAGCTGATATGCACAGAGAGTAGGCTCCACCGCGCCGTGGATAATCAGTTACAGAAAATGAAATGGAAGGTTAAATAAATGTGTATCAGAAAACTAAATATTTACCTGACATGCAAATTAGCTAAATATTGATTGATTTAAAAATTTATTATTAATAGAATATGTACTACATTAATGGAAGGTATACAACTGTGTACCTCAGTGTCTGCTTTTTACTCTCTCTTTCTTGACTAAGTGCAAATTGGCGTGTCAGCCCAGAATGGCAAGGATTTGCATCTCCCTAACAACAATTCTACCAACTGAAAGGGTTGGAACGAGTCTGGTGATGTCGGTCCGCACTAGGCTTTCGGGAGGCGACAACCGCTCTGCCGGTGGATGAACGCATAACCCATGCCTGGGGAGATCTGGGTGAGGAGGAAAAGAAGGTGGAGGAGCTTTCTCTCCTTCCTGCCTGCCTGCCCGAGACGCTCACCAGCGTGGGAGGCAGTGGCACCAGTCATGGTCCTTGTACAGTTCCAGCAATTTAAAAATCATAATGACTTTTTCCTCATTAAAATAGTGCAGGCTGATCGTCATTTTGTGCTCCACAAATATTCAAATGAGACCTCTTTTTGGTAGGTAGAAACAATATTTTCATTGGAATATATGTTAAATAAATATACGTTTTTTCAAAGTACTTTGGGATAGACTGTGAGCCCGCCAAACATCGTCACGTCAATGGTGATTGGTGACCCCTGCTCTAGCTCTAGATTATGAGGTGGATGTAAAATGTGCAGACAATGGAAGAAAAAAAGATTGAGGACCTTGAAGTCTACATAGACAAACTATTCCACCAGCTCGTCATGGCAAAACCGACCAAGACACCGACTCCTTCCACGAAGAGAAGCTGTCCAGAAGATTTCCCTGGAGAATCCACAGCACTATCTGGAATCGACTATTTGACATGAAACTTTTGACCTTTGACCCCTGTATCTTTGGTGGACATTCTTCACAGAAAGTTTCAGGCGCTGCTGGAGTCATTGGAGATGAGCAAGCAACAGGTGTTCTCACTTGCCATGGAGAACGAGGACCTTATGGAGTGGGTCAAGTCTTTCAACGAGGAGGTGACATGGTTCTCCCAAAAAAAGAAAAACATTAAATTAATTCTTCTTGGACATCCAGGCGCGCAGCGTGAGGTATAACCTGGTCTTCTCCGGGATTCTGGAAGGGGCAGATGATTTTATTTCTGTTCAATGATGTAAACATCTGGCCATTATACAGAGCACAGTTCTCGGTTTCCTTGCCAAATATTTGATTTGCTCCCTAAAGTCTTGATAGTATGACTGTTTCTCCTTCACCTTCCCCCGTTTATGTTCTCCCTACTTAACGCAGCTCAAATGATACTTATCTGCATCACATCAACACAATGTTTAGCCCACAGCATCTACACAAAACACTCACAAACTGTGTTTTGTGTGTGTTGGTGTGAGTGTGAGACTCACATTTCTTTTCTTCACCCAGATTCCCACACAGGTTCTCGCACATATGTACTACACACCCGCGCACAAACACATTGCATGTGCTCTTATAGGCTCTTAAGCAACCGCACACACGCGCTCACGCACACACTCACACACACACATACAGTTTCCTACACACGCGCACACTTATCACATCACCACTGCTTATACAGTTTCCCGGACACACACATATGCGGTAAGAAACAGGTACACCCCCACAACCCCCCACACATGCACACACACACTTCATATAGAGACAGACCATATACTTTACCAACTATGACCACAGTCAGGTTTGTCACATTGAATGTATGTAGAATTGGCTCAAACAAAAAGACACTTAGAATCTATAATCATCTGCTTCACTCTACGCAATTTCCCCACACTTACCTAGCTAGCTATAACTCCAAACAAAGAGGTGTTGCCATTATGATCAATAGGAAATACATTTCCCTCACAATAGCACTATTACCAACCCAGAAGTTAGATATATAATAATTAATATATCAATTCATAACACAGATTAATGCATTTCAAATAAGTATGGCCCAAATGTTGATGACTACTCCTTCTTCCATACCTTCGTTGCCACCACATCATTGTCGCCTTCCATACCACTCACTGCCAGGGAATACACCTACTTCTCCCAGGTCCACCACTCATATTCCTGTATAGACTACTTCTTGACCAACAGTACAGTCATGAGTGAAATCACTCAGACCAGTCGCCAGTCTGTCTCTGTTGGACCAGAAAAACTGTCAACACCACCGATTAGAAACTGGAGATTTTATACATCACTGCTTAAAGAGCTAGACTTGATTAAATACTTTGAAAAAGAGTGGACACTATCTCTGGAGATTAATGACCTGTCAGGAACATCCCCATGTTTCTTTGGGAGGCAAGAAAGACAGTCATGAAAGGTAAAATAATTTCCTATTCCTCATATAAGAAAAAGAAAATAAGATTATTGGAACCCGAATTAGAACACAAAATTAAAACTTTGGATACCGCCCACGCTGCCTCTCCAGAAGAACAGATGAACGTATGCTAGGTGAGTTAAGAAAATTAAAACTCGAACTGAGTGAATTAGCTGATAAGAAAAACTTAGTTCCAGTTGCAAAGACTACGCTTGGAGAACTTTGATCATAGCAACTAATCCGGCAAATTCTTAGTTAAACAACTAAAACTAAATAAAGAAAAGACAAAAATTTCCTCAGTTAAGAATTCAGCAGGGAAAATAACTCATATGCATGAAGAAAAAAATAACAGCGGGTCTGACATAGATTTATCTCTAAACACAATTGATTTACCAAAATTACATAAGGAACAGATAAATGCCCTGGATTCACCTGTAACACTGTCTGAATTCTGGTGGCCCCCGGGACCAGATGGTTGTCCCGCAGATATCTACAAAGAATTTTGGCCAACACTTGCCCCCACATTCTAGAGTATGGTCATGCAAATCAAGGAAAGTTGTGTTCTCCCCCAGAAGATGGACTCTGAATATCTGCTTCCTCCTTAAACCAGAGAAAGATCCTGCACTCACTGCTTGTTACTGTCCAATATCACAAATTTAAATGTAGATATTAAAGTTCTTTGCAAATTCCTAACCAGAAGGCTAGAAAAAACCACCCTGCACATAATAAATTCTGACCAGACAGGTTTAATTGAGCGCAGACACTGCACTAAAAAAACCTGTAGACTACTCAAACTAATAGACTTCTTCGCTATTCACAATCTGGAAATTATAATTATCTCAGTGAACGCGAAAAAAAGAATTTGATGGGGTTAATTGGAAATTTGTCTTTGCCACGCTACATAAATATGGATTTGGAAATTCCTTTATATCCTGGATTAGAGAATAATGATTTAGCTCGCTCATTGTCTCTGTTGACTAAGACTAATGATCAAACCTTTCAGAGCTTCAGTCTCAAAGGGGGAACCATGCAAGGTTGCCCATTCTCTCCTTCACTTTTTGCCATATTTATTGAACCATTAGCATCTGCAATTCTGTAAAATAAACACATTAAAGGGATTCAAACAGCAAACGTGTGTCAGAAGATTAGTCCTTATGCTGATCATGTACTACTTTTCCTCAAAAAGACAAAACTGCACTTTTAGAAACAATTCTCATACATCTCAAACTACTCTATTAATTGGACCAAATAAAATGCACTATCCATAAATTCTGATTTTCAGAGTAAGTCATCTACCCCGCTACAGTCAAGAAACATCAGATATTCAGGTATTAATATTTCCTCCAGTCTGTCAGACCTGACATGTCTAAACTACAGCCAACTTCTCAGATCAATAGCGGATGAACTCATACAGTGAGGGACTTTGGCCATATCAATCATGGGAAGAGTCGAAACAATTAAAATGATGTTCCTCCCTGAAATTTGTATCATGTCTCAATCATTCCATCTTCCAACCATCTTCTAATTGGTTTAAGGCACTAGTCTCTAACATCTCCAAATTTTTATGTAAGAACAAAAAAACGCCATGTATTTGCCTGAATACACTTAAACAAAACAAAGATCATGGTGGATTAGAACAACCAAACTTTTTATATTACGTTCTTGCCAACAGTGTGCAATGTATCTTAGGATGGATCAAACCCAACTGGACAACTCATGGATTGATGTAGAAAAAAGAGTCTGCCTCACTCTTTAAGGTGTTTGGCCCCTCCCTGTCCTGATGTGTCTCACTACATACTACCTAGGGCCCAAGGGGTGGGTATGGCGCAGGGTGTTTGGGGGTTGGGGCTGCTTCACCGTGGCTTCCACATCCACCTTTCCTTCCAAGTCTGATTGCCCCCCAATTCTCACCACACCATAGACACTGAGGGCTTGGGGGTCAGGCGGGACATGGTTAGGAGCTCAACTGTCTACCATAGATACCAACATACCACATATCCACCTTACTACACATGCACACACCACACACCACGCACTCAAGTCAATACAACATCATGTACACAATATGTGAGGGGGGGACTACCCCTTTCGCTTGCCCTCCCCTGGGGGGGGGCTATCCCCTTGCAGGATAGGCCCTGGCTATGGGTGCTCCCTCTGAGACCTTTGTCTGCCCTCTTCTTTGGGATGGGTATCGGGGGGGCTCTTTCGTCTTTGTTTCTGGGGTCTTGGATGGTCTCTGGTGGGCGAGGTCTTGGGGCTGTGGGTTCTGCTCGCACTTTGGGGGGTGCTGGCTTGTGGTACGGCCGGGGTTTCCTTCTCCTGTCCTTCTGTGGACCTGCTCTTAGTCGGGATGCTGCCTCTGTGGCTCTGCTGGCTTTTTATTTAGGCTGGCGTGCAGTTCGCCTGGGGGCACTTTGCCTAAGGTCTTTCATTCTCTTGGGGACAATAAGGTGGGGTGGTGGCTTGAACCCCTCTCTCCATACTGTTGGGGCTCAGTGTGGCATTGTGATGACCCCCCCACTTGAATCCACATCCAGTGACAATCTTTTTCACTCACACAAACAAACAAAAAGCTGAACACAAAGTGATAGTTATGAATGTAATGGTGAAATGTGTATTTGTATGTATCTAGATATTTGCATGTACATGTATGCATATGTATACGTATACATATTTATGTATATATAGATGCTGTTATTGGGTTTTTTGTTGCTTTTCTTGTAAATGATTTTTCCACTATATTATTCCTTGTTCCCCCGACCCCCTTTGTATTTTCTCGCTCTTTCCATTTTCTTTCTCCCATCCCCCCGAGCCCCCTTTCCTTTCTGCCCTCCTCATCAACTATTAACACATAATAATAAATGCAGTTCACACGACTGAAAGAGTGTGACAGACACTTCCTTTGCAGACTAAAATCTGTCTTGCAGCCAGAACCTCATTCTGCATGCCACGACAGCTGGATAGGACAGGTTAATAAAACTAAATATGTACAGACAAATTTTACTTCCAAAATATCCAATGTAATACATGTTCCCTATTATCTGTTATTATAATTTGTCATCGTGGTGGTGATGTCATGACCCATCATGATGGTGATGTCATGACCCGTTGTGTTATGTCAATTAGGGGTACTGTGGCCCACAGTACTCAATCCATAAGTACTGTGGGCCGCTCTGTTGCAACCAACCAAACCCCGCTAGATATAAACACATTTCATGTAAGATATTCTTAATAAATAGTATTAGTCATATTACACTATTTAAGAGGTTTATTTTGAAACAGTAGCATCACAAAATTTTGTTTCACTGAAGGACATCACTGCAATTCACTCTGGTGGTGGCGGATTTAGGTAGGAGGGTCCCATAACAAGGCATAGGCAATGGAAATCCGCCCTCGAAACAAAGTGAGATGGGAAGTGAATATGACCATAGGATTGAAAGGTAAGAGTGATATAGGCAGGGGAGAAAAAGGGAGTTAGAGAATGAGTGAAACCCATTACAGAAGGTCTAAGAGGAGATTTATGTCAGCCAGAGCTTGTAATAGACGAACATCAGATGACAAAACGCTAGTGCGAAGGAGCTGGAAGAAAGCCATCTATTATTCATCAGATTTCGTACAGCCTTCACAATAATCCCATCCAACTTTTTCTTGATTTGACTCTTTCCCTCCCTCCTGCTGAATGATTTTTCTTCCTTTAACCTCCCCTTGGTTTCTGCCCTTTCTTTAATCCCATTTTGTATCTCTTCATTTCACTTGATACAAGGCATTTTTCACATTCCTGCGCTGACACACACAACTCCTCACACAAATTCCTGTATCACCGTCCTTTGGGATGCTCAGTATGCAGTCATAGTACAAATGTACCATGGCCACCCAAATAGCAAATTTCACAAATCAGACACAGTCAGTAAATCTTCCCAAGAGAGTAATATCACTCACATAGACCTCACATACCCTGAGTAAGAAACCTCATCCTTACTCAATCCGTACTTTGAATTTTCCAAATATGGCTCAATCATAGAGCTCTGATATTAGAACTTCTGCAAGCTGCTCCGTTTTTTTCTGAGGAAAATCGAAAAACATGCACCACACACAACCTTCGTTGAGGTCGGCCTGAGGCACCATCTGAGTGCTCTGACCACGGCGTATGCAATGAAAGGGTCCGCTTCACAGCCGCCGACAGCGACAGCGTCACTGTGTCACCATGATATCACTGCCTATCAGGGTGAAATGAAGTTTTTGCAAAATATGCTTGATTTTCAAATAACTGTAAAGTCTTTCAGTTTAATCAATACACTTATACTTTAACACACACATTTTTTGTTAGCATAGAGTAAGGTGTATTTATTTTTGATAGTTTGGGTTTATTAATTTCTTCTTATAGTTTTTTAAAACGTTGTTTTGTATTGCTTTTGTTTGTTTGTAACTTTGAGGGGGACAGGAGCTCTTGACCTCCTCAGTAAGTGGGTGTCTCTTGGTTGGCATAAAGTTTGTATTGTGTAACTTTAGGACCCCTTTCTTGTATGAGCTGAATGTAAGGTGGTCAGCTCCAGCACTGCTCCTACCCTCTCCTTCTTTACTAGAAGGGTATGGTTGGACGAACAAAGCTTTGCTTCTGATTTATATTTGATAAAGTCATATAATGGTAAAGGTAAATTAGGCCTATACTGTCACCCCAACAGCAAGGTTGTACCACCGAAAAATTCTCCAAACCCATGCATTTTACAAGCAATGTAAAATGCCGGGGTTGTACATTGCTTGTACAATGTACAACCCGAAAAAAAAGGGGGTAAAAACTAGGCGTAAAAAAGGTACCCCTAGTTAATAAAATAAAAAATATTAGAGTAAAATATTATATAAACAAGATAAATCTCCACCAGACGATTCATATGCATCAAATTTGGATTATATCAGATTAATGGTAAGGAAGTTATGTCCGGAAAAAAAAGCTCCCCCTAGTGAGTAAAATATGACTTACTAAAGTAAAACACGATGATACCAAGATATTCTACATAATTCATATGTGTTCCTTCAATGTTCCTTCAAATGAACATCTTACGGCTGTAAAATGCAACATGTTGGTGTCTTGACTCAATACATTCTACAGCTTTGTCACATTCTGTCTCTTTGAATCTTTTGGCATATTTTGCCAGCGCAGAAGAGTACTTTCTGAGTGTCTTTGCAATATTATGCGATGTAGTATAATATCAGTAGTGACGTCCTGGGAATGACAGCAGGCTCAACATACACATCATTGCAGCAGTAAAACCTTTCACTACTACTTTCACTACTACCACTACTTTCTTAGATAAAGAAGTCATACTTCATGGAATAAAACAGGGTTTGGAGGAGATCCTACTCATGCATAGAAAATCTGTAGGGTGGTATGTTGTGGTTTAGTTTTACCAGCATAGAGATGACTGTGATATGAATATAATGATTACGATGATTGAAACCTGCATGCTGGGAATGTTGTCTGTAAAATTTTGTGATGTAGGTCAGGACTAAATGTCAGATAGTATGATGACTTCTCTCTCGATCAATATCAAGAACCTTTATCATGTTGAAAATCACCTGCTTAGAGCAACGGTTTCAATTAATTTAGTTATTTGTGTGAATAATTATGCTGTGATTGAAAATTACATAATTATTATTAAGTTAAGTAAATTAAGTAATTTATTTTCAAAGATTAATTCCTTTTGTTCTTAGCCAACCTGTCTCTTCAAATAAAAGATTTAAAGCAATTTTCTTGTGCGGATTAAACCTTTCCTGTGCCTTCACGTCCTCTGTTGTTGATCCATCCTGGCATTTCTCTACAGGCGATCAGGAGGCCAGCTGTCACTGACAAACACAAATCCTTAAGCTACAACATTCAGAGGAGAAAAGAAAAGAAAACAAGGTTGTTTTCACTCCTCTCTTGATGTCAATGGTGTTCTTTCGTGTCTCCTTTCAAGGTCACTGGGTTTTAATGTCTTCTTGTCGTCTTGATGTTTCTTGAGTCTGAGCACATTCATTGTCTGCTTATCCTTCACGGTTTATGGTGGGGCTGGAGCTCATTACAACTGACATAAAGCAAGAGTTGGGGTACATCCCTACAGTTCCCCAGTTCAACACAGGACCACACAACCACTGATACTCCCATTCATAACTACAGACACATTTTTATTCATCTTTACTGCATGTTTGTGGGTTGTGGGAGGAGATCAGAACCCCCAGAGTGGACTCACACCGTGTAAACATATTAAAATCAGAAACACCACTGGTCAAATAAGGTATCACCAGCACAACAGCACACCAGCACACCAGCTGTCTTTCTGATTAGGGAACAGAGCGACTTTAGCAGTCCTCAACTAATATTCAAGCCCAGGGGTTCTAAAATGTCTTTGCTAAACAGAATCATCTGGTCATACAGAAACCTGAAACTGATATTAAACTCTAACTCTTGAAATACTGGGCCTTACATGTCCTTAATGTTGAAATAATTGTCTGAATT
The DNA here is from genome assembly GCA_009660295.1 of Lophius piscatorius. Classification (NCBI taxonomy): domain Eukaryota; kingdom Metazoa; phylum Chordata; class Actinopteri; order Lophiiformes; family Lophiidae; genus Lophius; species Lophius piscatorius. The sequence continues at coordinate 40,511 of VRLP01000283.1, forward strand.
TAACCGAAAAAAATATTATTGTCCAAATTAAATTAAATTTGTTCATCTCAATAACCTCAAGTGCAGAAACACAATCATAGACTTGGTGGACTGGTCTTGGTTCAATCACCTGTGAATTAGTACTGGCAAGAGAAGCGGTGTTATGAACCAACACTTTTCACCAGTACATCCAGGGTTTGGACATTAAACAGGTGGACTGTGTACAAATACCTTGGTCTCAGACTGTACAGATGTACTATACAAGTGTCCTGGACCGTCCCCCGGACTCTCTGGAGGAGGTGGGTGAGAGAAGGATGTTAAGCTGGACTTACACTGTACACCTTTTGGGTCGTGGCCGTTTCAATTCAACTAACACTGTACGAACCAAACGTCTGCGGAAGCTAATTGGTGTGCTCACTCTGTATGATCAGATCCAACCACACCATGAGTGCTCACACTGTAAGACGGGTCCGGCTCCTGCAGCCTGTTGTCGCTATTTACAATTGTCAATAAAGTTTGATAACAGAGAAACGAGCTTTCTTTTTATTTTAAAGTCATCGGCGTATCTGGACTTGTATATGTCTAAAACGCCTTGAACAGTATTGCGGGTCTATTTTACAGATAGACTTGGAGAAATATATTTCTTTATAGTAAGGACAGCTGACAGCTGTGAACATCTTCTATTTGTCCTTTCTTATGAGCGACAAACTGCACTTTTTACTTTAAGAATACTAATTACTTAATTATTTTTATTATTACAGCACGTTTTGTCAACATGGCAACTCAGACGCTTCGCTACTTCTCATGGGCGCAGTGAGAAAATAAAATGCTGACGTCAGCCGATCGAGTCTAGAAAAGATATTTCTGTCATGCCAGAAAACCTTCATATCATCCAACCACTGTAGGGGGGCTGCCGATAAGTCGGCACTTGTTGGTAGCGCCCCCCTACAGTGGTCGGATCATCGGAAGGTTGTATCAGCACTCCTGACCCTCGTGACACTGCACAACAAACAACAAAGGACTGACACTGTCAGACGGTGTACTCCCGGCTTTATTCAAGCTGACATCCATACTGGACAACACCTCTCAACCCCCACATGTGACTGTGGGAGTTTTGAGCGGCTCCTTTAGCAGCAGACTGCTACACCCAAAGTGTGAGACAGAGCATTACTGCAGGTCCTTTGTCCCAACTGCAGTCAGACTGTTTAACATCTCAAAGTGAAACTGTTAAGAGTCTAGCACTCTGAACTCTACAGTAATTCTTCCACCAGGAGTCTGATAAAAGTCATGCAGATATTTTATCCACTGTTTTATTTTTATTTTCGTGTGCACATTTATGTTCAGGTTACAAGGATTTTTATGATTTTTGTTGTAAAAACTTGCATTTGATCATGAACATCATGGACAAATGCCTTGTATAGTTAAGGAAAGTTTTAATTTCTCACTTTAAAAAAAATATCTCTGTCCTCCCCAATTTCAACTTATCAGCTGCCACACATCTTCTTGAATATCATTGCATCATAATGTGTTACTGCTGACAGTTCAGGGGAAAGAAAATGTATCTATTCTTTTTGTCAGACCTTCATCCTTATACCACTTTTTGACTGATTGTAAAGCTGATTGAGACTTTCTGAAAGAGCTAATTCACTGTACACAAGCTAATGAATGACATTAGCCTGTCATTCAGCAGCTACTGACATTCCAGACCACAAATAATGTTTTTGTGTTGTTCTGTTTTTTTGAGGGGGTTAGGAGAGCTTTTATTATACCAAGCTGATGATGATGAGACAACATCTTCCTGTGAGGCAGTCTGCAAGAGGGGAGGCTTTAAGTTGATGTTTCTAGTGTGGAGCAGAACAATGACTGAAGTAAAGAATAAGAGAGCTAAATACTTGCAAGGGTGGAGAAGTGAGTTGTAATGTGTCACTAAAGACTAACCTGGGTGCCCCAAGTGCTCACAATTTACCCCCATCTTTTCATCATCTCTATTAACCCATCTCATTTCCCTCCCCAATATCCTTCATTCCGCTCACGTCCTTTTTGTCTCGCTTTATAGCAGACCACTACAGCACACATCATTTATATGCTATACAAGGCCCTTTGTCACTCCCCTCTGTCGGCATATGAAAGGATTATGTAATTGCTGTACCTCAGCAGGGGATGTTTGAAGATCTTCAGGATTAACTGTCTTGGTTACAGTGTATGCTTGTACATGGAGGCTTTGCTTGACTTGGATCATCTCTGCCCCCATCAAGCAATTCACCCTGCAGTCCCATCACGCCTCCTTGCTTTCAATCAACCATCAAATGAACAGTGTTTACATCATTTCATTCCTTTAGATGCATGGATTCATTACTTATCTCTCCTATTCATCAGTTTGTCCACTCATCCATTTATCTCTTCATCCATCCACTATTTGAATAAGTATCCTTTAAAACCTCTTATTATTCCAGCCTCTCCATTCTTGCTTCTCCACCCTTTCCACCCCCTGTGTTCTGTAATATGAAACTGACAGTTGATTTATCTGGTTGTGTTTCTTTAAGTTTTACTATTAATCCTGTGCTGCTCTACATATACTGCTTTCTGTTATTGGGAGAACCAATGACAGACTATCTTTTTCCCTTTTTTTCATCCCTTATGTTTCATTTTCTCTATTGCCCTCATTTAAACTTTCCTTCCTACTAGTACATTTCTTTAAATAGGGGAAAAAGGAAAGCTTATATATTTCTTTAGCTTTAAACCATCTTATGGGAGAGATAAGTGGAGTGTTGACGCATGACCCAAATGGATACACAGAGGACGAGAGGATTACAGCAGAGAGAAAGAGGGGCTGGAGAGGAGTGCTGTACCATGGCTTGCATATACATTTTGTGCCTCCATGAGAAGCTATTGTCCTGACTGCCTAAAGCCTTTTATGTTAATAACCAAACATGTCATCTGCTTCTCCAATTCTGTTCCTTTTCTTCATGGTTATAATGCCACTTCCAAGATGCTGCACTGTTAACTTTCAGTATTTGTTGAATTCATTTCATATACTTAGATTTTGCACTTACTAGCCACGCATACAACAGAATATCTCTTTCAAATGTAACATAGCCAGACACAGTATGCACATGTCAGCCGCAAAATACCATTGTAGCAATGTCAGATTTTAGTTCAATGATCAATGGCTCCTTACTAGTACTTCTAGGTAAGTTAGAATGGACAGGACCAAACGTAATGGGCCAGGAGAGAGAGGCTGACAGTGATATCCAGCCACAGGCAGTCTGGTCTCACAGGCCGGTCAGACCACAGGATTTGTTTTTGTTTGCTTGTTTATGTAATATTTTAGAGAAATAAAATAAATAAATAAAAAGAAACTATCTTTTTTGGAAAGTCTGTATCTGTATATTAAGGTCTATACCTTACATGGATTCTCATTCATCCAGGTCATGGTGATCCCTGTATGTTGAATCCTAAACAATTGGACTTTGACTTACTCAGGCAAATCATTTTCTGCCTGAGTAAATTCCCACATTCTAATATTTCACTACAAAGCAAATTAAAAATGTTGTGTTCCATGTTTTTTTTGACAGACTTAATGCTTTGCTTGATTTTTGTCAGTTTACCGTCATGACAATGTGGAGAATTAATCCAAAATTAATTAACAGATTTTATTTTGTAATTAAGAATTTATTTGCTTTTTGGAGGGGTAGTGTATGTACCAAGGAACAATACATTAGAATTTTGCGATTTTTTTTTTTTTAACTGTCGTAAGAAGACTTTTGTTTCTGAGTTGATAGTAGATGCCAATGATGATTGGAATACAATTGTATGATGATATTTCCTTAAGGTCTATTTGCATTACAAATGGTCTGGATTCCAGTCATATTGTAGAGCTGGTGATCCAGAATGTTTAAAAATGTTGAGCTAATGGAAAATTTGTTGAGACATCAGATAATAATACTATACACTTGCATTGCAACACTTACAAATTGTTCTGTGCTTACTCTCCCTAGTTTAAATGTGTGCTGTCTATGCCATGAGGAAAGAAATTCATTAAAAAATGTGCTATGCCTTAAGTATACACATAATACACCTTTAATTAAGTTCAGGTAGTTGAATTTCTGTCAATATATCAAAATGTTAACCATGCAAGCAGAATTAACGAATGATTGACCTTAACCCTAAGAGTTTCTCTGTTGTAGATAAGGCAAAACAACCTTCACCTCACTGGTTTGTGTTTTGCTTACTACTGCAATTTGTTTTTCTACTTTTTTCCATTTCATTTTTAATAGCTCTCTCAGTCAGCAAATTCCTCTTCTGCAGGCTGGTGGTGTCAACTGTTGCTTACAGCAGCTGACGTTGGTGCTCCGTTACTTCCTGAATTTAAGCTGCTCAATTGGAATCATTAAAAAAAAATGATGAGAATTTACCTTTCAGAGACTGCAGTCAGTCACACTGGACAAAAACTGTGGGAAGTCGTTTATTATAAGATCTTATGAGTGGACTCGCCTTCCCAGTATATTAGTTTGTTGTGCTCTACCAAAATAAAACCAATATGATTGTCAATATGAGTTGTTCATTATAAATAATTTCAATTTTAATAGGGGATTTTTTAAACTTTTAAAGACATTAAACCAGGATATATATCTATATATAGAGATATTTATGAACATGTGCAAGTTATTGCAATAACAATTCTGTTTGAGCCTTTCTGTTGTCCTTGAGATCTTGCACAGAACCCATCCATCCATCCATTTTCTTCTTCCTATCTGGGGTCAGATAAGCGTTTTCCAGACGTCCCTCTCTACAGCAAAACTCTCCAGCTCATCTTTAGGGATCCCAAAGTGTTCCTGGGCCAGATGAGAGATATAAGAGATAAGATATAATGAAAGCAAGTTCTGGGTCTACCCCGAGGACTCTTCCCAGTTGGATATCCCTGAAAAACCTACAAAGGAAGGTGTCCTGGAGCCAACCTGAAGAGATATACAAAGCACCTCTACCGAGAGCAACGACTCTTCTCCAAGCTCCCTCCAGATCTCTGAGCTCCATATCCTATCTCTAAAGCCGAACCCAGCAAACCTACGAAGGAAGCTCATTTCAGCCACATGTATCATCAGCCTCATTCTCTCGGTAACTAAACAGAGCTCGTGACCGTAGGTGAGGTTGAACGTTTGACTCAGCTCTTTCTTCACCACAACAGACTGATACAACACCCCTGTTACTGCTGATGCCGCACCAACCACCTGCCCATCTCCCGTTCCATTTTCCCATCACTCGTGAACAAAACACCAAGATAATGAAACTCTTTTGCTTGAGGCAACTCATCTCCAAGAAAGAGATGAGTTCAAACTTAAAATTCTCTTACTAGACTCTATTACCAGAAGCATCACACTCTGCTGCAAACCGATCCGGTGCTGTTGGAGGTTGTGGACTGAGCCAACAAAACCACATCATCTTCAAAAAGCAGAAATGTAATTCAGAACTCCCCAAACCAGACCGCTCCTCACCTTGAGATCCTGTTCATGAACATCAAGAACACCATCGGAGACATGGGACAACCTTGGTGGAGTCCAATATTGTTCTTGAAATGTGTTTGACGTTCTGCCAAGCATGCGGAAACTGATCTCACTTTGGTTATACAGGGACCAGATGGCCCGTAGCAATGACCCCTGGTACCCTATACTCCTACAGTAACCCCACATGACACCCCATTGTACACGGTTATAAGCCTTGCCCAAATCTACAAAACACATGTAGACTGGATGTGCAAATTCCCATGACCCAACAAGGAAGCCTGCAAGAGTAAAAAGTTGGTCCACTGTTCCAAGACCAGGAGGTATCTACATGGTTCCTCCTGAAACTGAAGTTCAAATATCGGTCGGGGTCTCCTTTCCAGAACCCAGGAGTAACTTTCTTAGGAAATGTAATTCCTCCATTATTGGAACACTCCCTGCGCTGTTTTTTCATTTGAAACATGCACAACGCACTTTGGTACTTTATCATTTTTTTAATATAGCTTTTTAAATAGATTTATTCAAAATTTGGTTACAGCTGCTCATACGTCATGGGCATGTTTTCTTGCTTTTTGCACCTGATATAAAGGCTCAGCAGGCATGCAAAAGGATTATTTTGACTTTAAGAGTTATCTTTTTGACAGATTGCCTTAAAACTATTCCTCTGCTCGTTCAAAATCTGATGAGTGTATCGTGAATCAAAATCAATCTGCCAAACTAATATTCTGTGTTTACTTATATTTGCCTCTTAGCATCCCATTGTAAAACCTGTGTGTGTGCATGTAGGTGTGTGTTTCTGTGTGAGTGTATGTGTGTGTTTCTGTGTGAGTGTAAGTGTGTTTCAAGGTTAAATGGAGTACCTGAGAGATTGTGTTTGTGTGTGTGTGTCTAACTTAGTGACATTTAGCTGACAGAAAAGCAGGGGGAATCACAAACAAGGAGAGAGAATCAGATGAGACAAGATGATCCTGCAGCTGGAGGGATGGGAAGTATTGGATGGAAAGCTGGGAGTCTCCTGATAGGATTGAAGAAAACATCCCTATGGTTATTTCTCTCTGCCTGTCATTCCCCAAGTGGAGCAAACCTCAGCTTGTTAAATTGCCAACCCCCGCCTCTGGGAGCTCCCCATTATGTGCAGTTACCAAGGTCACCAGTCCTCCCATCCAATCAGGATACCTCTGTGTACCTCCTTCTTCCTGGCTGTTCTCTAACTTGACCTCCGTGTTGCTCAGGACAGCCAGCTCACAGGAGCTTGTTGTGGTCTCTTGACATGAAAGTCAGATCATAAGTTGAAATTGGCTGTTAGTGATACTTGAAGTCACGGGTTCTCCCCACAGGTGCTGCTGGTATCTATCTGCACAGGGGAAATTAGAGGCTAAGAACAAGTATATTCCCATATGTGCACCAATTGCAACAGAAGATTACACCACTAAAAAGAGCTCTTTTTACAAACAAAAAAGATAGGATGATCTTCGCCAGACAATCAGATGTGGGCATCTGTTTTTTGTTTTTATGTGGTTATTGTTTTAGAGAACTAATTGTCTTCATAATATATGCTTTGAAAATAATATTATGAATTGGTAAACAATTCCTGAATGTATGATTAAACTCCTAAAATATATTTTAGTCAGTGCAAAATGAATCATAAGAACATAAAAGCATGGAATATTTGTCTATTGGCAAGAATACAAACCATGTAAAGAAAAATGTATTATTTTCCATTGAGCTGATTTCATGTAACATGACATTCCTATTTTCTCTAGAATTAATAACATATCAGATAGAATAAAGGATTGATATCAACTAATCAAATGAGGTGTTTGTCTACAGGCAACAAAGTTATCACTATAATATGTAAATTCTTCAGTATTCCCTCTAGTTGAAGCCTCAGCATAATGTATCATTCTAGTTAACAGAGTATTAACCTGCAAGAAACTACATATTATAATTGTGTAACTGCATTAATTTTAGGTATTTACAATCACATAATAAAACTTAGAATATACTGTTATAGAAATTTCAGTTTAGCAGGTAATCCTTAATGTTTCTTGGGCTGACAGTGAATGCACATCCATACAGACATAAAAAAGCCCACAGTGGGAAAATGTGAAAAAATTCAACATTAACAAATATTCAAATATCCATGGAGTTATTTGCAGCTAATTTTGAGAGTGCACTTCTCCTGCACTCTCTGCAGATCACAAACCATAGCACACGACCCTTTCAAGCCCCTTAATCCATGCTTAATCGTCCATCCCTCTTACTTTCCATACAGACAGCTACTATACAAGAAAAGTAGCTTCGGGAAGGGTTTCGTGCCCTCAGCCATAATGGTTCTAAAGAGTGTTGTGTCATTAATGTCTTTGATTGTTGTACTTTATGTGTACAGACTGTGAAAACAAATTTCCTCTAACCAGAGGACGAAAAACTACGAATCTGAATCTTAGGTATAACAAGGTTATAGACAGATGGGGACATATTCAGCTGCAGGTATGCCATATTTGACTCCTGGCTGAGGGTTCAACGTGGTGATGTATATCTGGATTGGATAAGAGCAGATCTTGTATTTGAATTTCCCATTGGGTTGCTAGGGTCAAAGGTTAAAATCTAATGAACTGCCTTCCTCAGCCTGAATGGTCAATATTTCTAAAGGCTGGGCAGTCCAACAGCATCTCAAGGTGAAATAAGTATTAACCACGATTTGAACAAACTGCACCCACAAACCAAGATAACTGGAAGTATCTAGTTTTTAATAGTATGTCAGATAGGTGTCTCGTTCCTACTCATAACATGGAAAACATATTTATGCCAGTGAAAAAAGTCTCCCGGCTGTCACCAGAGATAACACGAGGAAGCAAAGTGATCTTTGCATGTGGAATAAACAAGCTAAGGCACAAATCTTCCATCTGCAGTGCCAGAGGTTTAAATCAGCATCTTCACACTCTTTGGTCTTACTTTCCATTTCCTTTTCCAAAGTGCACCGTTCTCTTAAACAAAATGATCATCTAAGAAAAAAAACAAATATCAAATTAAGTTCACAGTACCACCTCCTAGTCATTAATAGACCCTCTGTGATATCTGTTGATTACACTACTGTTTCACCCTCAACCTAATGGATTTTCTTTTACACATGAGTGCTTTTCTTCCAATTGCATTAGTTCATCATCTTCCTATTATGCTGCTGTATTAGCGGTGCATGATTGTACTCATTCATTTTCCTGCTTCTTTTCCCAAGTGGGAAACACTACCTTGACGTTGAAGGAGTGAATTTTAGTTCAGCGGATTTCACCGTGCAGCCTGAATATTTGCACAGGGATATAGAAACATGTGACATTTCTGAAACTTGCTACCATCTCTTGTTTCACCTCTATATATATTTAATGAATCTCTTTTTGAAGTGAATTACATATAATACATGTACTAAATATATACTGTATATGCAGTCAGTGGCGGTTTTAGCTTGTGAGGCGCCCTGGACGAAACTACCTTTCAACACAATTATTTAAAGTTGCCAACCTACCTCTTGCCTTAATTGCCTTATCAGATCTTAGAATGGTTGTTATTAATCAATTACGTCAAATACCACAAATACATGCTACATATTTCCAATGAGTAATATTCAAATTTTCAATTAATTCATAGGGAATGAACCCCAGGGTTTGTATAATACAATTAATAATAATAATAATAATAATAATAATAATAATAATAATAATAATAATAATTATAATATAATTTATAACGCACTTTACATTTAGATCAAATCTCAAAGTGCTACAAGGTAAAAGCAGATAAAAGCGTCAATAAAAAATATAATATTAATTATATAAAAATATGACCAAAAAGCAGCAATGTTAATTAAAAGTTATAGGTTCTGATAAATAGGAAAGTTTTAAGTCCTTTTTTAAATGTGTCAGTCGTCTGTGGAGCCCTCAGATGGCCAGGGAGGGCAAGGAACAGATGAGGGGCAGCAGAACACGAGGCCCGATCACCCATGGTGCTGAGCTTAGTCTGGGGAAGGAGGAGGCGGTATGAGTGGGTAGAACGGAGGGATCGTGTTGAGGTCAGTGGGGTGAATAGTTCACCCCACTGTAGTTCATCCCGACTGTTGTAGTTCACCCCACAATTAGATGAATACATATTTATTTAACTATGTTTAGTCGTTTACTCATATATCTATATATAATTGCTTTAACTTAAACATTTTCTCAGATTTGACACACTTGTTTTTAATCGTTTAGATTAGCAGATATTGGTTCTGAAAAAAATTAACAGACATTTATATGCCCTTTAAATTATCAGTTTTAAATTAATTACTTATACATTATCAATAAATAATACAAATTCTGCTGGCTGTGCGCAAATATTAATGGTGTGTTGTGGTCGTCTTTATTCAAGGCTTTTGCCCCTCTGGGCCCTGGCCAGTCAATTAAAAAATTCTTAGGGCTGCTCGGGTTCAGGTCACAAAAAACCTTCATGGAGTCTCCTACCACCTAATAAGTGTGAGACTTGTAAGAATTCTGCTGCGGCCTGCACATATTATCATGGTTATGTGTAATTATATGCAATATTAGTTCATGTTTGACAGACAATGGATTATTGTCGACCTCTGGCTCATAGCACAGCAACCAACACAGCATTACATTACTGTACCAACAAGAGAGCATGATCCCGCCCCCTACCTCTCAAACCCAACTTGTGCCCACAATACCCACAATATGTGCGTGAATAGACGTTAGTTCTATCCAGGTATACCTGTCTTCATACGTTCCGACGCTTCACCTACCAGAAACGCTCCACCCTTCACCTAAACCCACCTATGACCATGGGATTCCTCTCTGCAGGAAGGAACCTGTCTGCTCACAAACTGGAAGGGCGCCCACTCCGATCTAAAATCGATCAGCGATGTCACCATTCAGATTTTGTTTTGCAATTGATGCGCCATGCCGCCCCCGGGCGGAATGCTACCCTGAGCAACCGCCCATGTTGCCTATAGGTAAATCTGCCACTTTATGCAGTATATATGTAAATATTCCTGATGTTACAAGTGACAGTTACATCATAAAGAAAGAGAATGAAAAGATGGAGAAGTACCAGGGGCTTAGGGAACAGCTGGAACAGATTTGAAAGGTGAAAGCCATAGTGGTCCCTTTGGTGATAGGAGCATTAGGGGCTCAGAACCCCAAACTGGAAGAGTGGCTCCAGCATAATCCAGGTGCAACATCTGAGATCTTGGTCCAGAAGATTAAAGTTCTAGGAGCACCCAGGCCTCTGGTGCACCCGTGAGTGAGCGGGATATATTGTCGATATAGAATAGACTAGCAGGTTCTCAATTGGTGCCCCGTTCTCTTCACAGATGAGAGCATTTTCAAATTGAGGTAATGTGGCAGGAGTGACAGAGCCTGGAGACGCTTTGGAGAACGTAATCTTGCTGCATCATCATCAGCAGGACTAGTTTGGTGTCGGATCAGTGATGGTCTGGGGAGACAGATCCTTAGATTGTCTCACAGACCTCCACGGGTTAGCCAACGGTACCCTGACTGTTGTTAGGTACCAGGATGAAACTCAGACCCACTATCAGACGTTATACTGGTGCAGTGGACCCTGGGTTCCTCCTGGTCCAGGACAATGCCTGGCCTCATGTGGCTCAGAGTGTTTAGGAAGCTCCTGGAGGATGAACGTGTTTATGCCATAGACTGGTCCTCAAGTTTCCCAAACCTGAATCCACGTGAGAACCTCTGAGATGTTATATATCGCTGCATCCGACACCACCACCACTGAACACAGACTGTCCAGGAGCCCTGATCCAGGTCTGGGAGGATATCCCCCAGGACACCGTCCTCCATCTCATCAGAAGCATGCCCAGACGTTGGAGCGACATCGTTGGAGCGACATCGTTGGGGCAACAGTTCTGATTTCTGATTTAAACATTCCTTTAATTTGTGATGTATTTTGAAAAAGTTTCTCTTTATGTTGTTTAGATAACTTCATACTTTCTGGAAGTGCCTGTGATCTGTTTTACTTTATTAATTCTGTTTTGTTCATATCGGTTTGTTTCTTGTGTCTGACTATCATTTGTCCTCCTGTGTGATTGTCCATCATGTTCTCTGTTCTTCCCTTAGCTGTGTCTCACTGTCTGTTTACTCTGTGTACGCCTCTTTCTTTATGTGCCAGTTCATTGTTGATGTACATATTGTCACTGTATCCATCCTATTTTACCGATGTTTCCTTGAGTAATTTTCCGAGTATGTTTGTTAAGATTATTCTGGATTTTGAGCCTGCTAGTAATTTGGATCTTTGTTATTGATTTTGTTTTTTGATTTGTTTGCTATGTTTGACTTTTCCTGTCTGCTTTACTGACATTAATTTTTGGACATTCGGCATTTGGATTTTGTGTTATTAAACGGTTAAGCTGAACTTACTCTCCCTTTATCTTGTGTCTGCACATCCCTAACCTGGTCGCTCCAAAAACCCAAATAATTTGGCTATCTGCAATGAGCAGTAGCAAGATATAGCTCCAATTGGAACCCAGACCCTGGTGTCAACAACTGATGACTCTGCTTAGACTAACAAATGATGAGGTTGGTGAATCTGCGAACTTCTGTTGGTGATGGGGAGATTAAGGGTAGGTGTTATAGAAATTACAACAAATCATTGCCAAAGTTTGCAAAATAAGTCTGATAACGTGAATGAATTTAATTTCTTACATTAGTTTAGTTAGTTAGTTTATATTTTACTCACTAGGGGATCTGTTTTTACAGAAAGGACTGTCTCCTGAACAGAACACAAAAACTATGTAACGGATCATTTTCAAACTTTATACCCTAATTGACCTTAGTGTGAAGAAGAACTGGATTAATGATTGGGAATGATTGGTTGTATATTTACAGCACTAGCTGGAACTTTATCTACAAAAGTTTTCACCCTATAATTTCTCAACCATTGATCAGATTTAGTCAAAATTTAGCGCGGTGAATCTACTCAAAGAGATCTGTCATGTACACGTATCAGGGGGATTTCTTGCACCACGCAGGGGATTGGGGACTTTTTGGGGATATGCCCTTGCTGTTGGAGATGACAGCATAGGCCTAGTTAATTTATTGTCTGTGTGATCTGACATATGAACAACTTGAAGAAAAAGCTGCAAATGAAGCTGATGACCTTGATCCTTACCTCACATTTCATCACATTTTTAGTACATCCTGTTAATGTTTTATGTTCAGGTTCATGTAGCTTGCCATAGTTTTATAAATATCTTCATGCGTTGCCACAGCTGAGAAATGACCCAAAGTCAAACAAAAAATACCCTGGTTGGGAACAGAAGTCGTGTTAAAAATAATTGTTGTGGTATTTAAAATTTGCTGCAGCTTCACTTCCATCAGCATCAAAAACATTGATGGGTTGCTTTTTGTCTTTGTTTGTCTTTTTGGTCTTCCCGTTACCCTTTCAAAACATCATGTGTAGTATATAGTTCTCTGTAGGTATTATTTAGATGTTGAAGTCTATTGTGACATTTATATATGAGTGATTGCACATGTATGTAAATATTTTTAGTAATTTTTTTGTACTGAATGTAGATTATTTGCTTTTCATAAAGTATTTTTGTATGCTCATTTATAGTACTAAAAAAAACTCTCATCCTGTCATGTCACTTTCTGTGATGGCTTTTGAAGGCTAAATACACAAGTTTGTATTTCTATTTGACCTTTATCATAATGGCTAATCTCATCCTTACTTAGGATAAGGGACTATCTAGAAGGCATGATTTGGGTCTGGATAATAAGAAAATCACACTTTGTCCTTTTGATTCTCCACGGTATCTATTTTACTGTCTCTGCAGCACAAAACCCATCACACACTGACACAAGCACATATCAAACACACACATATACTTACACTCTGGAGCCTGTGGTTATGAGCTAAACCTTCTCTGTCATGTTCACTTAAGCGTGCTCTCTCCACACTCCTCCAACATTTGCATTTTAGTGTATTTTTAAAACTTTATTCATACCCCTGTTCTGCAGTATGATCTTTGACAAGAGCATCAGTATATTGAGCAAAATTACTCTGCAAGCCTTTTGAATTGTGTACTTTGTGGAACTGGATTCAAGTTTGCTTTAGAAAAGGAGCAGAAAAAGCTGACCGCATCAGCTCATTCATGATCCAGCATAGAAACAGATTATTGCAGGAATATCTATGAATAAATTTGTGCATCTTTGGTGATGCTTTGGAGATGAGGCCTGCCTCCCACACATCATGAAGCATGTCATTCACTCTTGTTTTGTAAGGGAAAAAAGTTCTTCAGTCCTTTTCTGAAAACATCAACCTTCTAGAGCTTTTAAAGGTACCATGGTCTTCTGCGAATACTCTTTCAGTGGACTGAGCTTTTGTGTGTCTTATACTTCTTTTCATGTATAGCTGTTAGTGTGGAGCCTGTTTGTGAAACATAATATAATGTATGAAGAGAACTTGCTAGTGCTGAACGGTCACATGAAGGCAACACTTACCAGGGTAGAGAAAATATGGCAGTGAGTAGCTGTGATTAATCGTTAAACTTTAAATATTAAACTTTACTGATTGAACAATACTGCATGATGTATTTCACCGGCATCAACACCAGAGCTTCTAAAGTTATATTCACCAAGGTAATGTGAGGACAACATTATCTGTATCTATGCAACCTAAGTTGCAGTAAAAGATTTAGAACAAAGGGCTATGGTGTGTTAAAAGCATGGGAAAACACTAGGAACGAACAAACAGAAATAACGAAAACACTTGGAAACAACTTACGGGGAAAAACACTGGGAAAAGGCTGGGACGAGTGGTGACATGAGGGAACATCAAACAATGAACTGGCACAGATGGAAAAGTGAGGACAGACTATATACACTGATGTAACAAGACAATGGAGGGACCCAGCTGGAGGGAAAACACAGTTGAACGTGATGAATAATCACACAAGAGGAGAAGAGAATCACAGGACAGACAGAGAGAGGGAAAAGGAACACAAGCGAAACACACAAAGACTACACTAAGAAGGATTAAGGAAATAAAGAACAATAAACAGAAAACACACTAAAAAGGCAGTAAAACAAACTAAACAACATACATAGCACTTTCAAAATAAAACAGGAACACAGACCAAATGACGAACCTTCAAAATAAAATACTAAATAAACACAAAGTCATGACAGACGATATGTGAAAATTAGTATGTTTGAAAGTCTTTGGTGCTTGGACTCTTCGGGGGGATTGTGATTGAAAGGTCTCATCACCCCTTTGGAGTCTAGATGCAGGTGGTGGTGGCTGAGGGCTCGGCCTAAGCTGATGAATGTGAGGCCAATGAATCTACAAGACTACGCAGAAATTACAGAAGAGCACTGTAATAATTTCATGGCTTTCTTCAAATCGAAAATTGACTCAATCCGTTCTGTCCTTTCTGGTTCCTTCACTCTACCTATCCAGTCTCCTTACTCACAGTTTAAGATCTTCCAGCCTCTAAAGTGCTTCCCAGAAATCTCACAGCAAGAGGTTGAGTTTATCATCAGGATGATGAAACCCTCCACCTGTGCCCTCGACCCCTTTCCTACAGCCCTAGTGAAAACTAACATCTCTTCCATCAGTCCCCTGATCACCGCTGTAATAAACCAATCCCTCCAGGCCGACTTTGTACCATCTGCCCTAAAAGCCGCCATAATCAGACCACTCCTGAAAAACCTACTCTCGATCCAGAACTTTTTGCAAATTACAGGCCCATTTCCAAACTCCCATTCCTCCCCAAAGTACGGGAAAAAGTTGTTGCTGCCCACCTCCAGGACCACCTCAAATACAACAACCTCTTTGAAATGTTTCAGTCTGGTTTCCGATCCGGCTTTCCAGGTGCTTTCTGGGTTTTTTTTCCAGTATTACCTTGTCTGGTCACCACATTCCCCTCTCTTCATCAGTCACCAACCTTGGCGTAAGATTTGACCCTCAACTCACTTTTGAATCCCACATCAAACACATCTGCAAGATCTCCTTTCACCATCTCATAAATATTTCCAAACTCCGTTCTTCACTCACCTTGAGTGATGCTGAAAAGCTGGTTCACGCGTTTGTCTCCTCCAGACTGGATTCCTGTAACGCACTTCTCATCAAGATCCCTGATAAAAGTCTTCAAAGACTACAGTATGTTCAAAACAGTGCTGCAAGGATCCTGATGAGAGTTCGTAAACACAAACACATCATCCCCATTCTTCATTCCCTTCATTGGTTTCCCATCTCCACCAGGATTGATTATAAGATCTCTCTCCTCACTCACCAGTGCATCCATGGCATCTTTATATATTTATATAATCTTTATTTATATAGCGGCAATTCAAAACAACAGTTGTCTCAAGATGCTTCCCAGAAAGAGCAGGTCTAAACCAGACTCTTTATATAATTATCTACAGGACCCAACAAATTCCTCCTTGAGCAAGCACTTGGCGACAATGGTGAGAAAAAAATCATGTTTTTATATAGTTATTATTACATTTTTTATTGATGCTTTCATCTGCTTTTACTTTGTAACACTTTGAGATTTAATCCAAATGTAAAGTGCATTATAAATTAAATGTATTATTATTATTATTATTATTATTACATGAACCAGCAGCATGAAGAACGAGATGAATGGAGAGAGAGTCATATAGACAGGAGCTAATGGTGATGGGCTAAGCATTAAGGTGTAACACAGTGATTGGACCGATCAGGCTGCCTGGAAGGGTACAGCTGATATCACCTGATGCCCCGGACCATGAAGCAGGTAATTGAGACTGAGTATTTGTGAAAGGTGATAAAAAAAAAAGTGGTAGGAGCAGTTCGTTGGCCTGAGTGTGCGAGAGGATAGTGTTTCTTACTGAACTTTCAAAAGATCTCAAGATGAAATTAGGCCAATAATTACTGTAGTAATCTCTACCTGAAGGCTTGCAGTGACTACGATTAGGACACTTAATGTTACTGTGGAATGGCAGCTTGATCATTTGGGGTGATTACTATTCTTCTCAAACTACATACAAAATCACTTCACCAGGCTGTCTCATCAGATATCATCCTTCCTGTAATATGATAGCATTAAGGACTTTGTCATCGAGTAACCCTGCATATCAAATTAACCAGGCAATGCTTTATTCCGGGAAAGATTAAAAAGGCTAACGAGGCAGAGCAAATGGTGAGATGGTCATCTTCTAACAAGATACAGATATCTTTATAATAAAATTAATAAAGGGTTAGACCGGGTAATGGCCAAACAATTTTATCAAAATTTAGGGAAAATTCATGGTAGCTAGGTGTGTCAGTGTGTGTGTGAGAAAAAGAGAGAGCGAGAGAGAAAGTGAGAGAGAGTGTGTGCGTGCGTGCGTGTATGTGTATGTGTGTGTGTGTGTGTATGTGTGAGAGAGAAAGGGGGAGAGAGAGAGAGAGACAGAGAGAGAGAGAGAGAGCAAGGGAGAAACCTATTTTTTCTAATGGGATCGCACTGAAGCCACTCATAGCTGTAGTGACTCAATGTTTATTCTCTGGTGTACAGAGCACCTGTGTGAGTATGCACACATGCAGAAACACAAGGATTGTTCACAGTGAATAGGAAATTTAACAGGTGCACAGGGGCACCCACAGTATATGCAACCACTTAAACAAAAGATGTACACACTCACCTGGATCTTATTATGCTGCAACATTTCTTTCATGCCATACTGGGTGGACACACGCTTGACAGTTAAACACTCATCTCTGTGATGCCTTCACTTTTTTTGAATTAATGAGTAAGTAACAGATTACTATTTTGTACTTGAGGCAAACCAAAGAAGATTTTAACCAGCCTCTTTTTTCACACCCGATATCATTTGCTCATTTTTTATCATTTACCAACTCACTAATTACACCTATCAGTTATTTCTAGGATGCTTTCAATCAATTCACATTTTGAATTAGGAATATTGTTAGTCACTAACTCTCCTTGTTTACCCCAGGCCTTTTTAAATGAAAACATTTTGACAAGCCAGCGAGGCACATTACTAAATACAAGCATAAAGGAACAACAAGATGCATTGTGATCTGATCACTTAGACAACTTGCTCAGGTGGCCTGGAACGTATTGGGCTACATATCTTTAATAATGTAATTATTAATGGGTCCTGATGCAACTCCAATAAGAACTTAACAGAAAAATATGTTATCAGTGCTGGACGAGCTGGTTGTTTAGGTAGAGGCGCGCGACCAATTGAAATATTGGAGAGGGATAGTGCGTGGTTGGACAAGCAAAATTAGAAGTTTTGATTCTATTTGGGTATATAATAGTCCGTACATGTACATTAGCTCTTGAGATATCTTCAAACTGTTAGGTAGATAGCTAGCTAAACAAATTTGGCACTGACGTGACTGATAACTACACGCGTAGAGGAAGGAGACAGCAATATGGGGCATATTTTGAGACGGATCAGAGACGCATGTGTAAACAGCGTTGTGTCTCACTGTCCTCTTGTGCGTCAAATGCCCGAAAAAAAGCATTTTATAACCAAGTCTAAACAGGCTTTTTAAACCTGTCTCAACCTGTTAGTCATTACCATATTTTCTGTTTTGGTGCCGCTACAGCCCCAATGGCAGCTTTGAAAAATGAAAAATGAAATGAAATAATTTTTAATATGAATATTTGATTCAAGTACGACATTGTGTGAAAATACACAAACCACCACAGTGATCTAGAGCAGGGGCACTCAAATACAAATCTTAAAGAGCCACAAATTTTTCTTTCAACAATTCAAAGGTCCATTTATTATTGTCGGTCAAGCCACACGCCATAATACCGTCATATTCAAAGCAAAATGTCATTTTCATTCATTTTCATTCATTTTCATTCAAAAATAATGTTTCGTAGAGTTGGGTGCTGACCGCAAACAAGCGGCCAGAAGAAGAATACGACAAAGAAGGGCATGCGCGGAAGTAACTTTTCGCCTATCTAACTGTCCAAATTGGTTAAAATATTTCAATGTTGCAATGACTAAATCATTCTCTGATGCAGACCGGTACTGTTTTGAAGTCGCCGTATTTAAAATCTGTTGGGGTGCTGAAAACACTTACAGGAGCATTACGTCATGACGCTGGGTATGCGCAGATACAACTCAAACAGAAAGCTTTCAGAAACAAAGTTTCCATCGAGCAACTGGCTATCGGAAAGGCTTTCCGAAACGATTTGGACTACCTCCTTGCCAAGGAATGAAATCTAATTAGGAGAGGTTCTTTCCATTCTGAAAGGGGTGTTTACATGCAGCATTTTCTTCCCCATTAGACGTCTTTTCCGAATCAAATCGGAATTAGGCTGTCCATGTAAACCCACCTGTCACACGTTCAGCTCAGGGTCCACAGATAGGCAGCTCACGGGCCGGATGCGGGCCGCCTATTGTGGGCTGCTGATCTAGATTATACGCGGTGTAAGGTAATTACTCTTAATGCCTTTTTATTTTTGCTAATTCATCTCAATGAGGATGTGGGACTAATAGAATGATCACGTTCAAGTTGGTCCTTTCTGCCTTTTTCCAGTGGAACATTGAATTATACATTTTTTTTATAAATATTATCACATGTGCTATTCAGAACATAAAATAACGCATGACCCTGAAGGCAGATTGGGCTACAGGGTCATGCTCAAGGACCCTATGTTATGTAGACTGCAGGGGCCGGTATTAAACCATCAACCACTGGTTGGAGAGGAGAGGAGACAAGAGATGTAGCAGAAGAGCCTTACAGCGAATAGATGAGGAGAGTAAAAGAAACCCTAGATTTAAGCTTAAAGAAGTTCACCTTCATGAACGAGATGGACAGATGGGAAGAGAGGATAATATGTAAAAAGAACCTGAGGGACAGAGGAATATACAGATATTTATTTTTTACTAAGCATAGATACAGCAGCTGGGCAAGCTATGACTCTCACTTTGTGTGTGTTTGTGTGTATGTGTGCATGTGCGCATGTTTATCTGTATTCCAACGGATGAGTAAGCATCACTTCCTGCGGCTCATTATTTAAATCTCAGTTTGTGTGTGAACCTGTTTGTTTACTTATTTGCATGCCCCCTGTGCTCTTACATTTCCCACACATGTGTGAATTTAGGTGTGTTTCTGTGAAGATGGAAAAGCCTCATTCCTGTACAAGATGTCTGGTGTTCTGCATGACGATTGCCAAGTTGCTGTGCATCCATGTGCATTTGTGCACGTTGTTACATGCTTATATTGAATCTATGTAAATCCTTTGAGTACACAATATTGGTATTTGCATTTGAGGATTTAGTTTATTTCTCTCTTTGCATATGTGAGTTTGTAAACCTTTTGCTTTATGCTTTGCCTTTTGAAAGTAATTGACTACCACACTTCTGGTAATGTGTGCATTGTGGGTGTGTATATGGCTGTTTATATTTTTGTCAATAATCTGGCTGATGTATATTTGGACATGGATATCTTTCGGTTCAAGTTAAGTTATTTCAATTTTGCCAGTTAATTTGGTCTCGCCAAAAAGATCCCTGACGTCAAAGCTTGTCACTTTTTCTGTTGTTTTCTCGCCCAGATTTTGATCTGGATGTGGAATACAACAGGTTAAATACAGTTCAATCAGAGAAGATGAGATGTCGACATGATGAATGATTTATTACAACAGCAGAAGTGTGATAATGAGTCTATAAGAAAGTCTTTGGCGCTCAGACTCTTCGGGGAGATTGTGATTGAAGGGTCTCTGCCCCGAACAGCAGCATGGAATATCCCCCCTCTGGAGTCCGGATACTGGCGGTGATGGCTGATGACTCCGCTTTAACCACTGAGCAGTGAAAAGATGAGTGAAAGCTATCAAGCTCTAAGCATGTTTCCGAATACATGGATTTCATAGGAATGAGTGATGATATAATATTTTGAGCAGTTTGAAATGATCCTTGTTGCCGAGTTTATGCATTTATGGTAGAGTATGCTGAATTTATGATATTCTCGTATTACAAGCCTGTGAGAAAACAGTAGGTAATGCAGATATGTAACGGTGACAAGAGATGTCAATCGCAAATCTTTGTCCGTGATACGTTTTTCCCACTAAGGTGTGCAGAACTGTTGAATGCCGTGCAACTGAGCTGGTACGTAGGATGGTGGGCGCTATATGCCAAACAGAAGCACATTTCTTGGAGCAAGTTTTTCCTTCCAGGATACCGCAGGAAGCAGCAGGACTATGGGAGAACTTGCTATGAAGCGATGCTAAAAGGTAGTAATGTATACGCATGAACTTTGTGATACTAAGAATGCTGAAGCAAAATAGATCAGTGGGCCGCGCAAACCAGCAGTATGCAAGAACTAGATGGATGGAGAGGGTCATGTTTAAAGACAGCAGCTGGTGGTAATGAGGTGATGATGAGGCTAAGTGCAGGTGTGACAGTTATAGGATGCATTAGGCTACCTGAATGGGTGTAGCTGATATCAATTAATGCCCCAGGCCATGAAGCAGGTCATTGAGACCATCTAATGCCGCCAAAGATCCTTCTTGTTAACATGATAACTCAAAAACTATTTCCTGGATCATTTTCAAATTTTACAACCACGTAAACCTTAGTGCGAGGAAGAAATGGATTGACGTTGCGATGGTTGGTTGTATATTTCCGAAAGTAGTGCAAGCTTTATCTCTTTATATTTTTGGGGGCATCATTTTTCTACCATTGGTTTGCGATAGTAATTTGGTGCATATGAATAACTTCAGCAAGGAAGCCCATACTTTCCTCTCCCCGGCCACATCCACCAACTACTCTAGGAGGATTCCGAGGCGTTCCAAAGCCAGCCGAGAGATGTAATCTCTCCAGTGGGTCCTGGGTCTACCCCGGGTCTCCTCCAAGATGGACATGCACGAAAGACCTCAATTGACTCCTCTCGATGCGGAGGAGCAGCGGCTCTACTTTGAGCCTCTCTCGAATGTCTGAGCTCCTCACCCTATTTCTAAGGCTGAGCCCAGCCTTCCTGCGGAGAAAACTCATTTCAGCCACTTGTATCACGATCTCATTCTTTTGGTCATGACCCACAGTTCATGACCATAGATGAGAGTCAGAACGTAGATGGACCGGTAAGTCGAGAGCTTTGACTTTCGGCTCAGCTCTCTCTTCACCACAACGGATCGATTTAGCGTCCGCATCACTGCAGACGCCGCCCCGATTCGTCTGTCCATCTCCTTCTCCCTTTTTCCCTCACTCCTTTACAAGACCCTGAGATACATGAACTCCTCCTTTCGGGGCAAAAACTCCTCCCAGAGCTGGAGTGAACACTCTACCTTTTTCCGACTGAGAACCATGGCCTCAGACTTAGAGGTGCTGATTCTGATCCCGGCCACTTCACACTCGGCTGCAAATCGTCCCAGTGCGAGCTGGAGGTCAGTGTTTGAATGTGCCAATAGGACCACATCATCTGCAAAAATCAGAGACAGGATCCTAAGGCCACCAAACCCGACACCATCTGCCACTTAGCTGCGCCTAGGAATTCTGTCCATAAAAATTAAGAACAGAATTGGTGCCAAAAGGCAGCCGTGGCGAAGTCCAACCGCAACTGGAAACGAGTCTGACTTACTGCCAGCAATGCGAACTAGACTCTGCCAAGGTTTGCTGCCAAGGTCTGTTCAGCAATTAATATTGGATGATCTGACTCTGGAGAGAAGCCTATTCCCCTAATTTGCACTGCAGCAATAATAAATAATGAACATGAGCAAACTGTTTGAGCAGCATTTGTCCTAAAATCCCCCATCTCCTCAGCATTTTTCATGATGACACTATTTCTTATGGATTTTTTTGTTTTGTTTACTAATTTACTGTTGGTTTATAATTATTTACCAGTTGAACTTCGACGGACCTTGCGATGCAAAACATCTTCCTGCAGCCTTTCCCCAAGAGCCCTAACCAAAGGAGTTTAGCTCTGGCAGATGTAACAGGTAGAGCTGTAAATGTAAAACTCACACAAGTTCACCCAGATCTTTGACAGCCACTGCAGACAAAGCTCTTGGGATGGAGGATTAGTGACAGTTTTGGGTGTTACAAGCCAAGTTTTCTTTACATCTAATCTTCCTTTGTATCCCTCTCTCTCTCTGTCTCTCTCTGTCTCTCTCTCTCGCTCTCTCTCTCTCTCTCTCTCTCACACACACACACACAGACACACACACACACGCACACACGATAAAGAGTGATTAGGGTCAGTGACAAGGCGCAAGCAAAGCCCTTTCCCTTCCTTCCTCCATATTTCTCTCCATACCGTTGCTTCACTCTGTCCTGCCCCATCACCCTGAGTTGCTCACGGCTGGTGACAGGGGCCCCGGAGGGACAAAACATGTCTTACAATGACATCTGAACGCTGACAGCTTGTCCCAAAAGAACCAACACACTTAAAAATACACCATACTCACATGCCACCGTCCTTCTTTACACTGTTCTCTGCCTGTTTTTTTCCCTTGCAGTCCCTTTGCCTTTGCCTCGTCCGCCTCTGTACTTGCTTCTTCCTTCAATGACCGATACTGCTGACTCAAGCAATACCTAAACAATCAAATTTTCCCAGTCAGCCCTCAGTTCCTCTCTGGGCTCAGAACTGACAGCTTACACCAGGGAGCTAAATGGTTATCTCTGGGCCTTGGGGCCTGAACGGATGTAGGGCTCCTGTGTTGGTGGGCTGAAATGGTTCTAGTCCATCTGGGGGACGACATGGAGAATCGCAGGCTCCGATGTTATATATATTTCAAGTACTGCAGGAGTTTCTGATGGTATAACTGATAAAATAAAATGTACACTGTAACAAATTTTGGCAGTAAGAAAATAGTAATCAACTGGCAGTACAGTTATATTTAATTACTGTAAAATTTACATTATTTTACTGTCATTCAAATTTAAAGGTTTTTACACTAAATCAAAAAAAACAGTATGTTACCATTTTTTTTTACTTTTGCTGTAAAAAATAAACAGTTATCAACTGGCAGCAAAGTTGACATTTACATACTGTAAAAATGAACATTATTATACTGTCACTCAAATTTTGCAATTTCAAACTGTTAATGAAAATGTTTTCATCACTTACTCAGTACTTTACACTTAACTGAATTGTTTGTATTCTAACATACCACTAATACTGACTTGGCAAATCGCACACATTTTGGTTCATAGGATTTAACACATTTTTGTTAGAAAATTGCTATAATCACAACGTGAAACGTGAAACCCTTCTTTTTCTTAAAGGTAATGTACTGTATTTACAAATCACAGGTTAATACTATTGAAATTGCGGTTTGATTTATTTCTTGTCTTTTATTTTTCTTTAAGACTTGCTCTTTGGTGCCTTTGCGAGTTTGTCAATCTATACTGATAGTCCTCTATGTGCTGTAATTCCTCTTTTAAATGAATTTTATCATAGCATTGTAGCATGGGAAATTTGAATGGGAAAAATGAATTCATGTTGGTATTTTTTCTGTCTCTAACCCAGACTTACGAGTAAGATAGATTAAGGGTGACATGTATTGGACAGGAAGTTGTGATTAGAGGAAGGATGGCCACGTAAGTAGCTGGTTAAGACAGAGGGCAAGAGGAAAGAGAGGTTAGGCAGTGTCTGCTGAAGCAGGTGAGATGAATGGTTAAGAGTCTCATGGAGCGGCCAGAAATAGCAAGTGATTAGTGACTTGGAGACCAGGCAAGCAGGCCGACGGAGAGGTCATGATACTGAAGCACAGCAGAGAAAGACAGTGATTAGCTAGAGAAAAAAACACAAATGGAAACTATAACAGCAATCTTTAGAGCACATGAACCGACACTTGGTTTAGCTAAAACCATGGTCGTTTTTTGAGTGGATGAAGAACCAGGGTTGATATCCACCCACCACCATTGTAACTAACCACTGATAGGTATAGTCCGAATAACTTTGGTTATCCCATTATGGCACCTGTCAGAGAGGGAGTGAACCATTTGTGCTAAAGTTAATGTGTTGAAACTACATTAATGGGCAAAAGAAACAATCTGAGTAACTTTGACGAGAGCCAAATTGTTATTTCCAGGTATGTAGGACTGGTTGTTTTTGGACCGAGGTAGTTAACACTTTAAGGACAACTGGTGAACTGTCATTGGGATCTGGTCGTCCAAGGCTCATTTATGCACTTGGTGAGTAAGGGCTAGCCCGTGTTTTGTGATCCCACAGAAGAGCTACCTTGACCGCTACTCTAGAAAACATTCATTCTGGTTCTGATAGACAGGTGTCAGAACACATAGTGCATCGAAGAGCTGTTTTGCTGATAAAATGAGGCCCTACACAAAAGGAGGTTGGTGGTTTTAATGATTTGACTGATTGGAACAGCCGAATGATGATCTAAATGGAAGGCAGATTTGTGTAATAAGTATGGAATTAGGAGTTCATAAGACTAGTAGAATATTTTGTGATAATTCTGAATATCCGTAATCAGGAGGTACTGGATGATGTTGATTCCATTTATTCTTATTATGAACAGCTTGAAGGACATACCACTCAGAGTTTCATGTGTTCTTAAAAAAACAAATTAAATTTCATGTAATTTGTTGGATTGTGATGTCTTGTGAGAGATCTTTTCGTAATTTCCTTTTTTTTTTATGAAAATGTTTATGTTGAGACTTATTATATATGTTATGTCTTTCTACGCTTTGTGTGAGGTGCCCAGGAAGAGTAGCTGCTACCTTAGAAGCAGCTTATAGGGATCCAATAATTAACAATAAACAAACAATAAATCCCATCAAACCACCTGAGGGTGTCACTAATACTTGAAAAAAGCATTATCATCCCATACAGTTACATGCTAAATATCATGGTGTTCACAGCCAGCACATTATTCTGATCATTTCACTGGAATTACTTGGAAATATCAGAAATGATTTTATTTTCTTCAATAGGGGTTTCAAGAAAACTGGATCAACACTGCTGTTATGACTTTGACAGTAATAACCATTTTGAAATATAATTCACTACTGACACCATCCTCTAAATCTAATAAAAGAGAGCATCTCATTAAACAGATCAGCAGTAATCTCAGCAGAATGGTTGTCTCTGATGGGATTTAAATATTAAATATCTGAAGAATGGATGTGACCTGCTGATCTGTCTTCCTTTATAGAATCTCTGAATATTATGAATAGTTCATGAAAAGACCTTCAAAGACTGTGTGTATAAATCACGCATATGTACCGTTTCATTCATTCTAGTTGACATATTTTCTTTATTTCTGTATTGGAAAAAAATGGTTAAATTCAATTCTGAAATGAAAGACTTTAATCAAACTGAATGAAAGACCCAAAATCAAATATCCATCTAGTGTGGAAGTCAGACTTTAGAGCGACGAAAGCAAACTTAGTTTGTCAGTTATTGATGCAACATAAATTGCTGCAGACAAATTCTATTTCCGCTCAGACAAAATATTTGCTAAAACAAGCAGAACAGCTACTTGCATCAAAAAGCTCTGGGCTTTAGTTCCATTTCCTTTGCTAAATAAAAAAAGATAAAGAAAATTGCTTATTTTCTGTACAGGAACTCAAGGGAGGGTATGTATACAGCTGATGAATAGAATTATTAGGAGTGTATTTATCACATGAACAAAAACGCACTGACAGCTAGACTGTAGGAGCGCTCTGCTTTGTATATGTGCTGAATTGACATTTTAGCCAAAGCCAGCAGTTCAGTTCTGATGTGAAGACAAAGGCTGCACCCGCAGCGAACGTCTTCATCCCAGCTTATATGTGGTTGTTTATCGGTGTAACTGTTTATATTCATTCCAAGATGAACTCTGGACTGAGAGCAGTGCAATCAGAGTGCTCTGTGTTCTGTGCACGTATTTTCAGTCCTCTCAAAGTGTGCATGGACCAAAGACAAAACGGGCCACCTATTTTTGTACCCAATCCCATTTTTTCCACACAACATATTCACAGAGTTTGTATCAAACTGCCAGATTGACAGATGGCAAAAGGAAGCCATCAAATCCAGTTGGACTGCTCCGTGGCTCTCCACTGCCTAGTAGCAAGGTCAAGGTCACATTTTGGAGTTTGCATGTACTTTAACGTTTGGTACTTGCACAAGGTATAACTAACATTTCAAAAATTCATAACATTCAAACATTACATTCAACATTCAAACATTATATTGATGTTTTTATCTTTTAGTAGCTTTTCTAGTTCAGGCATACTACAGACACACCAAAATTTAACAACCTGAGGTTTGTCCCCCCATAAAATTTAAGCCACCATTTGACAAAAATTCACAATTTGAAAATGCTTCGACTCCTATTACCACTGATCATGAGAAGCTAATGTTAGGCTTTATTAGCTAGAACGCCTACAACGTGTATTGATTTCACTGCTGGATTTTTATCTTCACCGTTTGTCTTACAGCTAATGACCAAGAGTCTACCTATCGTGTTTCAGAACACGATATTCCATAAGGAACTGATTTTAGAGCTGTACTAATGCTCTATTTCTACCTCCTCTCTTAGTATATTTACGATAACTGAAAAACTAGTTCATGGATGATTTTCAAATTTTATACCTGCATAGACTTTCGTGTGAGGAACTGGATTGATTTTGGGAAAGGCAAGTCAAAGGTGTCACTTCAAAGATGTGTTGGACAATGAATTCTGTTATTGTGCTGCTGCTGCCAGATGAGACGGGTAACATTCATGCATGTAACTGCAGGCAGACACGCAGCTTCTTTCCTTTTTACAATTAATTCTTAAAATGTATTTTTGTAACCAAACCTAGCAAAGTATATTCCCCAAAAATGCCCCAATCCCCTGTGTTGTACAAGCAAACCTGTGAACGCCTCAAATAAAATTAAGTTATGACCAAAAAACACTTCATTATCATTATAATCAATAAGTAGTAAATATGACCTAATAGTGCAAAAGACAAGATAGTTCTCCTCCAGATTATTCTTATGCACCAAATTTGGATGAAATCAGACAAACAGTTTGAGGCTATGGCTATTAGAGTAAAACATAATGAATGCAA
The DNA here is from genome assembly GCA_009660295.1 of Lophius piscatorius. Taxonomy (NCBI): domain Eukaryota; kingdom Metazoa; phylum Chordata; class Actinopteri; order Lophiiformes; family Lophiidae; genus Lophius; species Lophius piscatorius. The sequence goes on from VRLP01000283.1 coordinate 68,001, forward strand.
GATAGATCTTCTGAAGTTATTCAAATGTACCAAATTTGGACTATCGCAAACCAATGGTAGAAAAATGATGGCCCAATAACTTTTGAGATAAAGCTCACACTACTGTCGGAAATATACTACCAACCGTCGCAATGTCAATCCATTTCTTCCTCGCACTGAGGTTTATATGGGTGTAAAATTTGAAAATGATCCATGATATAGTTTTTGAGTTATCATTTTAACAAGAAGGATCTTGGACGGCAATAGACAGTCTCAAATATAAGGTTGGTTTTATATTTCAGACACCAGAAGAAGCGAGAGCGAAGAAGTGACGTCTTCACATCATCATTTCTCATGTTTAGTCTGATTTAGTCCAAATTTGGTGCATATGAATGGACTCAACAAGATCTATCTTGTATACATCGTGTTTTATATAATTCATATTTTACTCACTATGGGGGAGCTTTTTTTGTTTTTTCAAATAACACTGTTTTCCGTACTTAACTTCCTAACCATTGGCCAAACTTTGTCAGAATTTGGTGAATATAAATCAACTCAAGGAGATCTATCTTGTTTATATCATATTTTACTCTAATAATTCATATTTTACACACCAAGGAGCGCTGTTCTTTTTGCAAAAAATATTGTGAACATCCTCGTAATTTGAGGAGTTCAATCAGGGTATTCTGGACTTTTCGGGGCTATGCCCTCAGGTATGACAGCATATATCTAGTTTAACATAATAAAAAAGAGGAGTAGAATGAAAATAAATTAATTAATCGCATGGGGAAATCATGGGGAAATGTGGGTATTACAGCAGCTCCAACGTTTGTAAAGTGACAGAAGCAATTGTAGAAAAAAATATGAAATAGAAATTATAAAAGAAACGCATACAAACTAAAGAATTATTAAATATATATATATACATCTATAATATTTCTGAGCACAGTGAGATAGATGTTGAAGTCGACCTGTTCTGGTTTTGTATGCCAAGATTTTCAATTACTTGTATTATGACTCTATAAATTAAGCCTACTTTAGCAGACATGCTCATTCAGTTTATTTTCAAGACACCGAAAAGTCAAAAAAAAATTGTGAAAAGTGTACAGAGCTGTGCAAGTGTCTGCTATCACATTTTTTAATACAGAAAAAAATCATGATATTTCAGCGTGTTGTGTCGTCTTTGGTTGTGCTGTAAGAATGTACCTTGTCCTCACCAGATTTACAGCAGTTCATCATTATGTTGTTATCCTTTTCCTGTGCAAACCTAGGAGTACGCTCATCCCACATGTTGGTCAAATAATGTGTGTTGGAGGTAGACACAGCTACAGTATACTCTACTGTACAAAATACTAAAGTATCAAACTTTACCCTGTACTATATAGTTTAACACAATCTATAATTTTCTTCTTTGTGTGTCGGCTGTTCCCTTTAGGGGTCGCCACAGCGGATCATTGGTGTCCAGCCCTAGTTTCAGCCGGCACCCTGCCGGCTAATCCGAGCCCCAACGGATCTGGTTTGGAAATTTGGCGTTTATTTTATGTTGGATGCCTACTATATAGGTAAATATACGATCTGTTGACAAAATATATATATATACATATATATGTTTATCCGCCACCAACGTCTCTTGCATTCTCAGAGGACTGTGTTTCGGACATCAAAATGAGAGTTTTAGTGCAGCAGACTATACCGCTTTTACAGTTTCCATTTTGCTCACTGTTCTCATTTTAAGCTTTTTTGGAATATTTGTGATCCGTTTGGCACTGCATATTAATATTACTTTTTGACATGAGAAGGTATGAAAAAAGATCTTTAAAAGGAACGTCTGAGCATTTTCCTTTGGTCGGACGTTAAGTCAAGTTACCGCTGAGGCTCTCAACAATTTGAAGACCTGACTCCAAACCTGAACACAATGCAAGAAACAGTTCACCTTGTGAGATTTGTTTTCTATTCTTTCCTTATCAGAAGATTGCATGCTGGTGTTCCTGACCCCTGATTTATAACCACTGGCAGCTTAAGCCCCATGCCTGTGGGTGATGAGCTCCCTAAGTGCTCTTTCACTCTGCCAGCTCAGGGCTTCACTGAGGATGCTGCAGCCAACACAACGCAGTTGAGCCTTTTATTTATAAAGGGGATTTGCTCTCCTCATGTTAAGTAGCTGGTAGATCAGCAGCCAAAGAAAATTGCTAAAACTTCCTTTCTCTTCCTTCCTCCTTCCATTCAACTCTGTCTCAGAAACCTGGAAGTGAAGGATATTGGGTGTAATCCTCGGAGGGTTTTTGGCTGCTGCCTCTAGACTCCATACATTAGAGACCACATTTACATTGTGACTCAAACTATGAAGAAAGAGAAGGAGACAGCTTGGGAGCTGATGTGCGGTGAATAAACTTTCCACTTAAGCCTCAAGGTTTAGTCTGACTCTTTTACCTTCTTCTCCCTTAAATCCCTCTGCTGATGGTATTTTACAGCCAAGGTAGGCTGATAAATAATACACTCTTTCATACTCATCTTTGTACATCCCAAAGCCCCTTTCTCTACACTATATTGGCTTAATGTTTTATTACTGTCTCAACTCTTTTTTTCTGCTTGGGTCCATCTATGTTATTTTTTTTTATCCTCCTAAATCAGGTTGTCACAATCTTTATGAACAATTTGTCAAAGATTGTCTTCTTAATAGAACGCAATCCTGGTGGAATGGCTGCAGGATGGCTGAGATGTCCACATTCTCTGGCTCCCTCACTGGAGCTTCCATTGCTTTTACTCGGCATTGCTTTGCTCGACTGACTTCTGAGATGCCTCAGAGAGATGTGTAAGTGTTTGTCTCGAGGGAAGTATAATTCAGTCTAAGTATGTGGAGATCTAGGACACTTACACTCCTTACTAACAAGTAAAAGAAATAGTAACAGTTGAAAAATCAACATTTACCGCTCAGGAGTAAATCCTTCACAATGCAATGTAAAACGAAATATGCTATTTAACGTGCAGGTCACGTCATCATTGTTCTCCGCTGTGAGATGCAGTGGTGCTGGCGGTTGCTTGAAGGCTTATATCAAGACATTTTATTATATGAATGATTGTAAATAGAATGAAAAATGCATATTTGAATGGTATATATATATATATATATGTATTTTTAATTTTTTAATCAGCGCATTTGCCTATAATTAAAATCTCAACAGGCAAAGTTAATGAGCTCTAAGTGCTTGAAAGAGGCAAACAAGCAAATAAATAAATAAATAAATAATATAGCTCTATTGTGTTACTATCTAACTAACTAACGATTTTACTTCTTTCATTATCATATAAATGACTCAGTGTCACACACTTTACAATGGCCTCAATGACACCAGCTTGTTTGGTGACACCCAAAGGCAAAGTCAGAAAGTGAGCATATATCCTAGAAGTTGATCTGCTTTAAGCAGAAAACACAGCCACCCTTAAGGAATTAAGCATCTTTGACATGGTCCAAATTGTGGTGGCTAGTCGAGTAGTCCGCCACTGCCTCTGTGTCCCCCGCCGCTGCGTCCACCGCAGCTCTTTTTGTTTAGTGCAGCCATAACTTCCGTAACCTGGTCCAGTTTAGTCTAAATTGGCCCATATGAATCTACACAAGTAGATCTATCTTGTTTTTGTGTGTGTATGTATATATAATATTACTATAATAATCCATATTCCATTCATTAGGGGGAACTTTTTATGCATAGAGAATATGAATTTAACATGAATTGATACTAGAAAATCGGTCTTGTTTTATTACTGAGTTCAGAAAAATTATTAACTGCATTTATCGTCATAATTGACTCACTATAGGATATTGCTGGCTTCACAGAAATAGTTAGGTAGGTAGTTAGGAAATAAGTAGTTATTTGTCGCCGTTTTAACCCGTGCTGTCGGGGACGACAGCGCCGGCCTAGTCTTTTTATTTATTCGACATGGTTCTGAGGATGACTTCCAATAATGCAGACAACATGAAGAAGATATGAATTAGTTCACTTATTCAAAACAATACTGATTGCACTAAGGTGTTGTTATTTACCCAGTTAATTTTGTGTTTCTCGTCTTACCATTTTCTTGACTGGTTTTATTGTGCAGATTCAGCTACCAAGAAAATGCTTTTTGTCCTCAGGTGATGCTTGACAGACAGGAAATATCTCCAAATCCCTATAGGTGTACAAAAGATCAAGAAGCCATCAGTGAAAATCGTTAATTTTACAAATAGTTTACTCTACAATATTATGACTCTCCGGATGAAAATTTAAGGTTGTGTCCAGTCCTTATCGGTTACAAAATGTATGGATAAATACAATGGAACAGGGAACTGCAAAAAAAAAAACACTTTTTGAATGCTCATTTCTTACCCATTATTGACTATCAGTTCTGGCTGCAGGAATTTCTTTTAGATTGGGCTTACTTACGGAAAGGAAAGGATCCCAAGCTAAAAGGCAGGCAGGTATGTTTCTATAAACCTATAGGTGTTTTCTCAAAGAGTTCTGTTTAATGCCAGTAAAGGGAGGTGGGGTGGTGCAGCACACAGTAAAAAGAGAATTGTTTGATGAACTCAAAAAATTACTTCAACTGGTACCACCCAATTAATAAAGTATTTACAACTTAAATTCATAAGTTAGACTAAAATATAAATAACTTAATATAAGTTATACTAGTTTATCAGTTTATCAACAATTTTCATTGTACAGTGCGTGATAAATGACACGTAGGAAACGGATAAGAAAGTGAAAGTTCCAGCTTTGGAAATTCTTCAAATGTATTTCAAAAAATTTCATTCACGGTTTTACCTTCAAAAATCAAAAAACAAAAAGGGTGTAGCTCGGGTTCAATTTGGATTTTTTTTTTACCGACAATACCTCAGGTATTTTGCCCCTGAAAATTTAAAGTTTCAATGATCCACAATTCATTTAAATGAAGGACACAAAGGTTTGTTTTATACATTGGAACAGAGACAGGATAGCATTCCACTTTTAAATTTATTAGAGGTTACAAAAAAATGTATGCTTTTATCAAACAGAAATTAAACCATTAGCCACGAAAATAATGATCCGACGGAGCTGGGGCTTGGATTGAGAAAAGGGAAGGGATCCAGAAACTACTTCACACCACACCTGAACACTGCACACTCAAACCAAAGGACACCCTGTGTGCTGAAAATATACCCGAAAAGTTGGAGACATCATGGAATTGTCATTGTCAAAAACACTATTTTTTAGACTTAACTCAAAAAATATTTCATGTATTTTTACCCTTTATACTAACATAGCCCATAGTTCAAGGAATGACTGGATTTGTTTTGGGAGTTCCAATACTACAGGGTGTAGTATTTGAACTTTTTCTCAGCAGTTGGTCTGATTTAATCCAAAATTGGTGCATACATGTCAAATTCAATAGATCCATCTTATCTCTGTTGTGTTAAATCCAATAGTATATATCTTACATTGGGGGCTGAACAGGACTCCCCCTCTATCAGCATAAAAAGTTTTTTTATTCACAGGCATCAATCACAAGCCAGAAAACTATATTTTTCCAGTTACGAATTAAATCTAAATTTTTAGCCCTTTCTCACTTCTGCCCTAATAAAACAGTAAAGTAGACTTTTGTTCCTCATATCGGTTCCTGCAGTCAGGAGCAGCTGCTCCATAGAAAACAGTAAGGTGAATGAATAGCCTACAGGTGAATTTCACATTAAATGTTAGCAACTCAATGGGTTTTCTTGTTTTAAACCTACCAGCACAGACACATTTTAAGCGGCTGGAGGAAAACGCACCCCGCTTTTTCTATTGCGTTCTATTTAACCGATACGCCCGTGACTTATTAATACGTTTATTATTTATCGTTTACAATTTTTGCTCATCTATATTTCCCCCCGGGCTCGGTAGCATTTCTTCTAAGGATTTGGCCTATAGTTTATTAGAGTGACAGAATAAACCCTGATATCTGAAAACAGAGGAGCAGGGAGAAGAGCTGGCACTGTCGATCAACCCGCTGGTTATCGCATTCTGGGAATTGTAGTATATGTGGTTTTGTGTTGAATACTTACTGGCCGTTTCTGAAAATAATTAGACCCTGTCTCAAGTACAGGATAAAATCATTGTGTTGGCTGGATGAAGGCACGAACAATATGCAGAGTTCTGGTCTACTCCACATGTGAGTTTCACACATGTGGAGTAGACCATGAAATCAGGTGCAGAGGTCTACTCTATTTCTTTTGGTCACAGTGTGAACTAACTGTTTCCAAAGGTCCCTCTACACTAGCAGGCCAATATACGCTAGTAAGGAAACAGCTATGTGAAATTGATTTGAAATTGGATGTCTTGAAAGCTTTGCCATTTATAGAGACGCTATATTTTAATTTCAAGCTTTACCAGTTGCAAAACAACTTTGCAAATCGTCATTCATCAAAAAACTTAACAACTGTTACATGGGGTTCTTAAACGTTGGATTCCTTTACATGAAACGGTGGTATGCTTGCGATTGTAGGAAGAGTTGACATTTAAAGGAACTGTTCCCCTAAAAATATGTTTTGGTTTCTGCGTTTCTGCGTTCTATCATCTTTTTATATCAGTTTGGGATCTTCAGGAGTCTTAATAGTATAATCTTCTTTGTCTCGTATTAACATATCAACTGTATATTCTGACTAACTCAATAAGCCCAGCCAATACTGCCATTGAAGCACACCTACAGTACACCTGAGCTAAGTTAAAAGAAATCAATATTTTCCAAACAAAACAGGTCGTTTCTATGTTCTTTTGTCTGAAGTCAAAGACCCCTTCTTCCAAACTTATCACACTTTCTCCAGTTGATAATTTTTCCTTTTTTTTATTATTGTATACACATGAAGGTACAAAATAAAACTTGGTAGTATTGCAAGAGTAAAGACAGATCCATCCACTTCATCATTTATCAGTCTCAAAAAAGTCATCGACTACCAATACCACCGGTATCCAGACTCTTAAGGGGATATACCAGTTGCTGCTCACCAGGATAACATTCAATCACAAAACAGTCACACTTTCAATACATTTTTTAAATCAAAGGTGCTGCAGGTTTCACATTAAAATTGTCCCATTGCAGTTGGACATGTTTGTCATAAAAAAGATTTCAGGGAGACAGATGAGCTCCACTATAAGCTGTCTATTATTGTTGTTTCACTGTGTCTTCACACTTATATCTATATTTAGAAAGCATGCATAGATGAAAGGAATATCTTTTCCCACATCTTTGCAGTAGTATGATTCTTACTTGGGGTGCATGAGGTTCTGGTTTGTATCCAAGATGAGCCCCCAATTTATGTTATACCCAGACAAACGTGAGCATTGCATGTAAGTTGGACTCCCACTATTTAATTGTATTACCTTCACCAAGGATGTCATGTTCATACTCCTGTGCGTTTGTCTGTTTCTTTGTTTCTTTGTGTCTTTGTTTGTGAGCAGGATTACAGGAAAAACATTTGCATGATTTGCATGAAATTTTACCCAGAGGTAGATTTTGGCAAATCCCGGAGGTAATCACATTTTGGTGACGCAACGCGTCACGCAGCATTTTTGAAGTAGTAACGTCACAATGTGGCTTTTGCTGCATTTGTTCCAGAAGTTTCTTTGGGCTTTGAGCTGGGTGTGAGTTTAAAGAGTTACTATAATTCTTTGATGTTGCTTTTGCTTTTTCTAGTTAATATTAATGTTTTCAGGGGGGAAGTGGCCAAAATCAAGACATAAAACAAACTACAAAATTACGAACTAGTTTACCTAGTTTTACCCCCCCGCCAAAAAAATTAAGTGCTCGAAATTTATGAAACTCGAAAAACGGGACAAAAACAGGAGAACAGATCAAGACTGCTTGTTTATATAGGACTACTACAATATATTCAAGACAATTTATAATATATATATACATAAGATGAATTCTTACAATCATCTTGTCTAACTACAAATCAGCACGATTTCACGTCACACAAAGGCACAGCCAGGATGGGAAGTAGGGAGAACTCAGAAAAAATCTACAGAGCAGGGTAGCAGCATCATTTCCAGGCAGAGAGGGAGAACAGCACGCGAAAATCACAAACAGAAAATTATGACTCAGTATAATTTGCTTTAGAGCAATGTTTTGCTCTGAGGGAAGAAAACCTGTGCAATTTAGAAATCAGTGCACCTCACCAGGGACGAATATGCGCCCGCTGGTGGATGATGTTCTGCAAGTGTTTGGTTTTGAAGATTTTTTGGGTCGGTTGAAGCGGGTTTGCAAAAATTAGTAGTATAATTACAAGCATTTTTAATCGCTCTCGATCCTGCAAAACACTAGAGCACTCTGGGTGGAGGGAAAATTTAAAGGAATTTAACACTGGTATGCATACATCGTCAACACTTTCTGAGCATCACAAGAGACAATAAAATATGAGAGAACAACACTAAATCTGGATCGACTCAACTACCGTGAATACATACACATATTCATGAAAGAGCCATTTCATCTGAAATGCGCTGAATTCGGTGGAAACGGTGAAAATAATTTTAGAAATGCAAAGTCAGTGCCATTTTAGGGCACTTATTTCAACTTGTGGATGTCTTAACATGTGTAACAAATGTCTGAGGGTCCCGTGTGGTAACTGCAGACTGACACAGGCTACAGCAGCTTTCGATTGACTGGCTCCACATAAACTGCACATAGTGAAACTCAAAGATTTCAAAGTACCTGTAGAGAAACTGATGGATGAGGAGTTTTTTTTTGTTTGTTTGTTGGTTTGTTTTTTTGTGGTTTAGGCAGTACTCACATGGTCACAATTTGTATGTCTGGTCATGTCACAGTCACGTAAAGAGGCAACTAGTACAGACAGGAATTGACCCCCACATCCATCCATTGGGGTTGCAATGTGCTTGCGGTCGGTACTAAACATAGATAATTCAGAAGAGTTCTGTCAGAAAGGGCAACTGGTTTATAAACATGCCATTTTAAAAATACAATTGCGAATCTGAATCGGGATCCGCCGAGAGATTGGTCAAATATGAGTCCCGACAATGGAATGAGCACAGTCACATGTCTTCCGCTTTCCAAGATACTGCTATTACACCCATCCCACACACTCAAAGACTCACAGACACACACGTGTAATTTTCCTTTTCTTCATTTCCGTCCTTTCCTCTCCTACTTTTCGATCTTCATCTTGCGCGGCTCCATCAGTATCTCTTTCTTTCTTTATGTGTTGGGGAATATTCCCTATAGAAAAAAAATCTGGTTGTGAATGCAGCACAAGAGAAAGGCTATTTAAGCCACTGATCCCTTTGTCCTTCCTCTTGTCAGGTGCTTTGATTAGATGAAGAGCACCTGATATCAGCCGGCGCATCTAGGGGCCGGCGACGAGGAAGAAACCTCTCTGGACTCTCTGGCTGACAGTGGTTGGAGACCAACCAGAAACCAGAGACACTGAAGGGCTTCGAGTCAGGGTCTGGAGAACTGGCGAGCAGAGAGTCTGGACCACTGGGGAGCACAAAGCTAGAGCCCGGGTCACAGGGCAGGACAGAGCTAGAGTCCGGGTCACTGGGGAGCGAAGTCAGTGAGTAAGTCACTGAGGGAGTCAGGTGAAGCGGCGTGGGAGGAGTCACTGAGGGAGTCGGGAGAGAAGTCGTGGAAGGAGTCACTGAAAGAGTCTAGAGAGAAGTAGTGGAAGGAGTCAATGAGGGAGTCTAGAGAGAAGTCGTGGGAGGAAGTCACTGAGGGAGTTGGGAGAGAAGTCGTGTGAGGAGTCACAGAGGGAGTCACAGGAGGAGTCACGGGTGGAGACCGGGTAGCGGAGTCTTGGGAGGAGTCACGGGTTCAGGGACATTAGGGGGCATAGTTTCTTGAGAGTTGAGGGCCGAATTCACCGCAGTTCCAGACGGGTCCTCCAGGGCACTGGGCAGCTGGTCCTCCACGGCGCTGGGCAGCGGTGAGGATGAAGACCTGGGCAGCGATGAGGATGAAAAGCTGGGCAGGGGTGAGGATGAAGAGCTGAAAAACGGTGAGGATGAAGAGCTGGGCAGCGGTGAGGATGAAGAGCTGAATAGCGATGAGGCTCTGCGCTGACTTTGTTTCCTTTTGTGGGCCGGTCTTATTGCCAGACGGGTTCCCCGAAAAAGAGAGTCCAGGAACACAACCAGCTCCCTCAGGTGAAGATGGGGGCCAAGGGTTAGCGGGTAGGAGGCTAGCGGGATCAGGAGCCGCAGCACATAGATGACTAGACAGCTGGTGGCTAGCAACCGCGGGGGCTAGAGCAGGAGGAGAACCAACAGGCCAGGGCCGAGAACGTGCTGGCAGAGCGTCCGGGTTCTCCAGAAAGGTTTTGAGCCAATCAGGCAAAGAATTCATTAACCAGGGTTGGGCCAAGACCTTCCGGCGAGCGATGCGGAGAGCGGCCTGTTGTACCTCCTCCTGCGGACTCTTTCTCCACTCCACATGGAGATAGATGATGGTGTATGTCAGGTAATTAACCTGTATGTCCATTAATGCGTCCGCTGGGTCCATTCTGGCCAGTTCGTTCTATTACAAATTTTCTTTGGGGCAAGGCTTGGACCCAGGTGCACAGGACAGATACAGTGAGGGAAAAGGAACACAAGTGAATCAAACAATAATTAGACTAAGAAGGACTAAGGAAATAAAGAACAATAAACAGTTAAACACACTAAAAAGGTAACACAAAGGAAATATGACAAGAAATGTAAAACTAGCTAAACAATATACATAACACTTTCAAAATAGAACAGGATTGAATCAGTAATGGACTGAATTTGAACTGGACAAACATTTGCAAACCATTCATGGTTAAATAATCCCCCAAAACCAATAAATATGGGCTGTAGCTGTGAAAGAACAAAAAGAAAAGGAGGGAAACTGAGGACTCCACAAAGTTATTATAAAAAGAAAAAAGCCGTACCATTTGTCACATAGAAAAGCCCAAACCTGAGATGTGAAAGTAATCCTTGAACTACCACCAAAGTATCTTTAGCACACTATTGGGGGTTATGCTGAGAAATTCAAAACGTGTGGAAGGACTTATGGTTTTCTTTTCTGAAAGAGGTTTAGATGGTGGAGATGAGGGATGCAACGTAATGCTTCTGACAAAGTGTTGAATATTTGCTTGCTACTTTTAAAGAGCAGGTAGCAATGCTGATGCAGGGCAGTGGCGGCGTGAGCAGAGCAGAGGGGAGAGATGGGACATTTTTTTGCAGTTTCAATATACCGCCAAATTTGGAGGTTGTGATTTGTAGATTGATTGTGGAGATAAGATTGTGGAGGGTATTGCATGTCCTGTGAGTATAGTGCTGCAGTTGACTGCATGAACTAGCTTGCAGACATTGCTCCATTTTATTTGTTTGTTGGTTTTGTTAATTTAGTTGAGGTCCGGTCTATTGGGGAGGTTAGTCGCACTGGGTGAGGCACTGGGTGAGGCACTGGGTGAGGCACTGGGTGAGGCACTGGGTGAGGCACTGGGTGAAGCACTGGGTGAGGCACTGGGTGAGGCACTGGGTGAGGCACTGGGTGAAGCACTGGGTGAAGCACTGGGTGAGGCACTGGGTGAGGCACTGGGTGAAGCACTGGGTGAAGCACTGGGTGAGGCACGCGTGTTTCACCCAAATAAGTGTGAATGTTTAGGCTGCTGTGTTTTCACATTGTTAGTATATGGTAGCACACCCCAGGCACACCACTGTTTGTCCCCTGTTTGATTGGTCTCAGCCACTTAGGTTTTCCCTTCCCTTTTAGAATAGTTTTGAAATAGTTAATTAATAGTTTTAATCTAAGATACATGTTTGGATGGTACCATATTTTATATTTGAGATGATTTTGTGATAAAAAGAAACTTTTATGATTCAACCATGATTTTGTTATTTACTTGTCAACTGTAATATTTGTTTAGCCTGTGCAATGTGTCTTATGTTAATAAATTGTTTCTTTTGTAAAACACAATTGCCCTTTCAGTGTATGAACTTTTGTGCCTTGTTGGGTTTCATTTTGAGGTCATAGCGATCTGGTAATTCTTATCCTTATACATTTGGCCCTGCTGGTGAAATTCCCCAGGAAGTGTTGTTGGAAATGTTGCATTACAAGTTCACTGGATAAGCAGCGCTCTCTCTTCATCTTCATCTCTCTGTCTGTGGAGAGATCCACGGCTTGTGTATGTACCAACATTGGATTGATGCAGCTGTCAGCTAGTTTTGCATCCTCAGCAACATCACAGAAACTACACACTGAGGAGTGTTGGCCCGACTCACGTGGACAGCATGTATGTAGGGTGGAGACAGAGAGAAAAATAGGGAAGGACGGGAAGCTGATTGAAATAAAATAAAATATATTGAATTTTTATAAACAGATAAAATAGAGAGAGGGCTAGCTTTCAGCTTTAATACATAGAATTATCAAATTAAAAATGTATTAAAAGTGGTAGAAATAATTTGTATATACCCAAGCTAGTCTCCTGCTATCTGGATCCATCCGTACCTATTTTATTATGTACACAGCAAACCCCCAACCACCAGCACCACCACCACCACAGCACACACACAAACACTCTCTCCTTGAATGTATGGTCTTTATCTGGCGAGCACACCTGCACCCTGCTGATAGCAGTAGCAAAGCAGCAAGGTGTGAAAGCTGTCTACATTTTTTAAACAGAATGTTGTATAATCAAAGATGAGGATTAAAAAACATGAATGGACCCTCTTTAGATCATTGTGTGCTGCTTTCTCTCACTCTCTCTTTCTCTCTCTCTCCATCTTTCTCGCTCTCTCGCTAAATAAGTACAATGAGGGTATAAAAAGTAAGTAACTTTTTTGTGCTGTGCTTTCTGTTTTTTTTCTCCTTCCCCTGGCTTTAAAAGTGGGGCAGCTACACAGAATTATTGAAAAACAGAGAGGGCTGTTCTACAGTGCTGGGAGACTGGATCCAAAAACGTGAATAAGACAGTAAAAGGGAGCAACAGATTAACAATAAGAGGCAGAGCGAAAACAAAAAGGAACCGATTCAACCTTATCCAAGGATCTCATTTCTAATTAGCGTGCTTGTTAACCCTTACACTTTTATTGCCTGTTCAATTATTTCCAACAGGGAGTCGTCTTGTCTGCTGCAGTGCAGCCAGTAAGCAGTAGAAAGCTTATGAAGCACTGCAGACTGCATCATTGTTCAGTCTGATGGGGCCTTTGTGGTTCAGTAAGATTCTGTGAATATTAAGAAAATAAAATCGCTAACAGCTGCCATGTAAGATGCTGGTCTAATCAGCAGGAGACATTTTTGGGTTCATTATCTTGCTCAAGGTCTCTTCAACATGGGGACAGGTGGAGCCGTTTGTTAGACTGACTAAAGGGACAACCCTCTCTACCTACTGAACCAGAGCCAGACTATTAAAATGGAAATGATGCCCTCTGTTCCTGGTTAAGGTGCTGGTCCACATAGTCCAGCTCACATTAGAAAAGGCTGAGGGAAGCTTCAGTGTGCTGTCAGGTGAGGATGTTGACTGGACGTACATTCGTAAAATCAGAATGTAGAGAAAGAGCACTTCCTGGGCTGAAATTGCATTTGTTTGAGATGCTCAATGAAGTGATGAAAGTACAGAAGACGATTAGGGTCACACATGGCTACGTGTGAATTTATCTTTTTTTTATTCTGACTTTATGTTTTGAATTCCTGCAGGTGTATCAATGTTGGCTACATCCCATTTAGAGGAGGTTGTGCACGCTTATAGACTGTTGCTGTTACCTGATACCTTGGCCCTGTTTATCTTACAGTGATTTTTTCTAAAAAGGTGTGTTTGTCCCTGGACATTGTTTCAAAAGTGTCCCTAAACCAAGGAGAGTCCACACTATCTACATTGCTGTAGTGGAAGTTATAGCCAAGGGGCTAGGAAAGAGTCCCCGCCCATCTAGTCTGCTGCTCAGGTACGAATGATCTTCACATACACATATACTCAAAACATCTGTAGTCTGGATGCAAGGCCAGTTGTTGGTTGTGTTACTTTTCAAAACATTACAAAATAACCCCGCCTGCTGGGCTGCAAACAAATGGTCCACCGTTTTAATAATTCAAGAATAGATTTGTAATTTACAATAAAGTCGGAATTTTACGAGAATAAAATTGTGATTTTACGAGAATATAGTTGTAATATTAGGTTATCAATTAGAGGGGAATAAAGGAAGATGTGTGGGGCATCTTGTCAAGTTATATCTCAATAATAATATGAGTTTGACAAATCAGTAAATATTGAATCTTTTAGCACATAAATACAACATGATTATAAGTGTCGGAACTTTTAAAGCGTTGCCTAAGAAACTGGGTTTGCTCCTAAGAAAGAACTGGATAGACTTGGAGGAAATCCTCTCTTTTGTGGAGCAGGAGATGCTGCAATAACGTTAATGGTGACTTACAGTAAATACTATAAACAGTGGTCCTCAAGTAATCCGACTACTTTATTAACACAATGATGTGCATTGGAGGCTGTGTGTGTGCGTATTTGTTTGTACCAGTCTCAAAATTACAACTTTATTCTGCTAAAATCATGTATTTCTTCTTGTAAAATTATGATTTTATTCACGTAATCAATGTTTTATTTTTCAAGGTAGTCCTGATACTCCTTCTTAGGTTTAGACATAGTAGTCGGAAATTCTGAAAGCCGTGACCAAAGTGGAGCTACGTTTCAGTTTTCACAAAAACAGTTTAAAAGACAACAGCAATGGCGGCATTTGCAAAAGGTGACACGCTGGACCCCATTTCCATTTCCAGGTCTCCAAAATACAATTTTCATGTGGCAAAAAGACAAAAGTGTTTCTCTTTCCTGAAGTCCTTTTATTGTAATTTTATGAAGCTAAATATTTTCCACATACACTTCTTACCTAAGGCTTGTGTTGTCTTTGCATCTCTTGTTGAGACATTTTGACAAGATACATTCATTCTTAATAGCACTTTTTTTTGCATGTTACTTAGTCACTCATTGTACACTCACAGTCAGTCAATAAAATATTCCTATACTGCCCCTTTCCATTCAAACCAACAATTTTATGTCTCGCTCAAGAATACTTTGACATGTACACAGGAAGTCGGGAAGCGAACCACCAACATTCTTATGAGAGGCCAACCGATCATCTTCCCAAGGTGCTGAAAAGTAGCCGTACATTTTATAATTTTTCATCAATTTATGTGCAGATTTCTTACCTTTTGAGCAAGTGCTTCAACTGCCAGTTACATAGAAAATTGTTTATGCAAAAAATGAGCTGCACAAAATGAACTATCAGCCTGATTTATGAAAATGAACTCCTACTTGAAACTGTTCTTAAATTCATGGCTCACACAAGTCATACTTTTCCACTGATGGACACCTAGTGGCAAACGCAGCTTTAAGTGCTATGCTCAAGGTTAGTCCGACAGCTATGACTGCTTTCTCTTGTGGGTGTCGAGAAGCAGTAAAATGTGAAGTTGACTGTGTGTGGGAAGAAGCCTGTCATGAATCCAAGTCAGACTCACAATGGAAGCAGAGAGTTTACAATATCTCCCTTTCAAACATGTCCACAGTCACATTGTAAATGACACTTTAAGTAAGTGTTGAAACAAATCTTTGGGTAAGTTGAGCACTTGGTTCTTCACTAAAGCTCAGTTCATTGAAGTCACTCCTTAAAAGGAAAATTAGCGGTAGGCTATTTCATCTCTTTTATAGGCTTATAACAATGTGTGACTCAATGGAGAAAAAATATATATATACATATGTGCTAGTACATACAGGCTGTCTTACGTGAGAACCATTTGTAATATTTTGAGCCGTTATTTGCCATTTGATGTTGAGTTCAAGCCTTAACAATGTCAAGGACCAGTTGAAACTGTGACAGTGTGGTGTATTCATAGCCTTCTGTGAGATTGGTATACTTGTGTCTGTAGAGTCTACTTCTGAGGGCTAGCAGAAATGTGTCAGCACGGTGCCAGAGAGTTGTTAAAAACTGCAGTTGCTCTCAAACGGCAGTGGTGCTTTTGAGGATTATAAAACAACAACTTTTAGCCGTTAGCTTGATTGGCAGAGTCTCATTTAAGAGCACGTACACTTCCACTAAACACTTGAATGTGTGTGCATAACAGCCTTTCACGCTGCTCCAAACAACATCTCTGCGTGCTTCTGCTAGTGTGAAAAACAGTGTGTGATGGATTATTGCCACCGATGCATCCGCTGCATGTCCTTCATGTTAATACAATAACTCAAAAAGTATTTCATGGATAATTTTCAAATTAAAAGCCCCCATAGACCTTAGTGGGTTAACTAAATTTATTTTGGGAGAAGTCGGTTGTATATTTCTGAAAGTAGGGGGAGCTGTATCTCCAAAGGTTTTCGAGCCATTTGTTGGATTGAGTCCGATTTATGGTTCATATGAATAGACTCAAGGGGATCTGTGTTGTATATACCACATTTTACTCTAAAAGTACATATTTTTTCCACAAGGGGGACCTATTTTAAAATGAAAAACAATGTTTTATTTGGAGAGTTTAATCTGGGTGTAAAATAAAATATTCGAATTATTAGATGTTGAAAGGACTGTATCTTTCTCAGACTAAAACCGTGTTATGAAAACAGTACTCTTCACAACTGATTGCTTGCTAGTGAGTGTAAACGTAGATCAAACTTGGTTTGGACAACGGTACAAGCCTCAGGATAGTGTGTATTGGTTTGCAGTGCATTTAAATATGTTTGATAGGAGTGTTAGGTTTGGTAAAAGTAGAATGTACAGTTTTTCAGATATGTTACAGCAAAGTACTTACCTATAAGATTAATCCAAAATAGAAAGTTTCCACAGAAAAACATAAAAATATGTAGAAATATCCAATATATCATATGGCACAACTACAAATATATAGCTAACATATAAGTTTGGTTCCACTAGTATTGATAGTTTGCAAGATATGCGCAGTGCAAACACCTGTACGGACGGATGGACATACTAGTGATTACATCCCTCATCATTTTTTATGTAAATAATGTTTTCAACTGTTTTGACAATGACTGCAGCTTTTCATACACCAGCTCTGGTTTGAATAAAATAATGCTTTGATTGAAGGATGGCAAACATCAGATCATAGTCACACAAACATTTCTGTGGTTGGTTGCAAACCGATTCAGTACTGCATGACCAAAGTCAGGTAAAGGCCGTAAAACAAAAGGTATAACTGCAGAAAGCGGTTCAGGCACTCTATTCACTCATTCATTCATTCAATCATTGATTCACTCATTCATTCATTCAATCATTGATTCAATCATTCATTCATTATTTTAATCAGGGATGAAATGCATTTTATGTGACATCCCATATTTCACACATTTATTACATGTTTTTTCATATATACTTGTCTAAGACTTGAGGTAGATCGTGTCTGTGTATGTGTGTGTGTGTGTGTGTGCGTGCGTGCATGCGTGTGTGTGTGCGTGTGTGTTTTAAGAGGGAGGCTTCTACATGTATTGTTTGAGTGCTAAAGAAAAAAGATCCGTGGTTGTATAGAAGCAGATATATTTATTGAAAATACTCCGAAACCTTGTGAAATAAGTGATAAATGAGCCCTTCAAAAATGTTTTTCATCGACCGGATGGCTACTAACATTTCAGTCAGACAACTCATGATTCTGAAATGTTTATCATAGCAGCAGAACATAGTTGGAAATAAAGCCCTTCGACCTCATCACCCTCCACGGATACGTTTACACAGGGATATAGGAGAGTGATGAGCAAACATCTTGAAGCTCATTAACCAGAGACTACAGGTGGATGCTGGGGTGCTGGTGGGGCTGAAATTACAGACAGTGACTGGGCAGGGCAAAAGTTTCCAGATATCGAAGACTTCAAATTGTAAATAGAGCAGCAAATAGGGTTGTTTTTTTAGAAGATTGAGGAGAATGAGGCGTTTGTATATAGAGATGCCCTCAAAGTGGACCGCAAGAACTTGAGTTAAATATTTCAGCCAATAAATAAGTGGTTTTTTGTAAATTTTAAGTTTTGAATAAAACTTGTTTGCAAGTCGGATTTTACTCTTACTTGTTTGCCTGAAAGGCAACAAAACTGTGTATCTCGATATAATCTAATACACTTGCTCAGTGGCCAAAATGAGGAGGTTTTTTGTCAATCCCCCATCAAGTACAAATAAATCCAACTGCTTCAATGTGATTAATGTGACACATTTGAATATGTCTTCCCTTGTGGAACGATTGATGTTTTTTGAATGTGATGAGCTGAACTGGTTCAAAATAACACTGGATTGGCATCAAATCGGCTATGATACGTTGAAATATCAAATGTCTGGTATCTCTGACTATGTCCCGCTGTTTATTAAATTGCTTCCACCGTGAGCTGTGATAGATTGAAGCAAGTAGAGGAAGCCCCTGAATGCAATCACCATCTCTATTAGACAGGTGAACAGAATGTAAAAATTAGTGAATGACTGAGTTAATAAGCTTTGGTTGAATACCATATGTATAGAGTTATTTAACTTGAGGAATCTACACTGCTTTAATCCGCTACTGGGTGAATCCACTGCTTAGCTAGTTGGTGATTTGGAAAGCTAGACATTGGGTATTGTTAACACGTTGTCAAGATGGGCTCTGTATGTGAAATTATTAGCAGGGTACGCTATTATATAAAATCATATAAACATATTTGAAAATCTCTCTCTCTCTCTCTCTACCTCTACCTCTCTCTACCTCTAAATCTACCTCCACTGGTTGCCAGATAAGAAATTAAACCACCTTAAAACGCTCCCTGAACTCTTGGGTCCAGTCCATTGTGTGAACACCTTCACATAGTCCACTGACTATTTTTACCAAACTACTTTCAGGAGAGCTCAACAATAATATCAAAATATGGCAGAATAGAGCAAAAATATGTAACTTGTAAACAGCCGTGACAGCAATAATAACCTTAAAAGGAAATAACAGTGTGTCCTTTGCTGAT
Source organism: Lophius piscatorius (assembly GCA_009660295.1). Lineage (NCBI taxonomy): Eukaryota > Metazoa > Chordata > Actinopteri > Lophiiformes > Lophiidae > Lophius > Lophius piscatorius. The sequence continues at coordinate 86,923 of VRLP01000283.1, forward strand.
ACAATATGTTTGCTGCCTTTAACTGAACAACATGTCAACAAGACTATCAGACGGACACACGGGAAGAGGCAGAAGGTTTCAGCAGAAATGAGAACTTCTGGTCCAATGCAGCTTTCCATCGTAATGGCAAATTAAACTTTTAATTAACAAATTTAAATGTTGCCTGGACTCTCTGGGGTATGTTCCATTAAAGCCGTGTAGTTGGGTAACCTAGATCGAAACGAGGGGAATAGGAACACAGGAGGACACTAAAACACTGTCTTATGTGGTGTTATGTGTGCTGCCTTTTCTTTAAAAACTAATGATGTTACTCAGAAGCTGTAGTTACAGTGATCTTGTAAATCAACATTAGCTAAGAGTGACTGTGAGCCATAAGGCAAACTAAATCAAACAAAACAGCCAGAGGCGTGAGTCTGCTGCATTGTGCTAAGGTGTGCTTTATTGCTACTGAATCACAAGCTTCATGAAGCTACACCCTCTCTATATGCTTAACAAGAGTCTGATGTAGATGGAATACATCCCCCTTATATTCCACAAAATAAATGGACAACAAATGTAGGATTTGTGGCATATTCAGTCCTTCAGTGAGCCGAAAGTAGTTTATGTTGATTTGGATATATGCTGTGGAGAAGATGCGAGCCCTCAGTCACCCTGAAACCATCTTTCCATTGGAAAACTCCAACTTAAATGTATGTAAAGATTAGTGGAGCTAAAATGTATAGTTTATTAGATATGCAGTGGAGAAAGGGCCTATTTTTTTTATTTAGGACTCCCATTATTTACTACCACTTTAACAACTCTTCCTTATAAAACAACGTGATATAATTTAAAGCACACTTGATGAAGTTCTTATATAGAGTATTGTCACACTTTCATTACCCTTTCTGGAAAATGTATTACTTTTGAAGATCATTGTTGCAATGATTAATTAGCTGCCAGAACAAGGTTGTAACATGTTACCTTCTAGTCCAGATAACATTTAAATGCGACATTTACAGCTCTGATTTCCAAGAGGCTTAGCCTCACTGCACCTCCTCAACCAGAGAGACAGTACTCTCTCCTCTTTCATGCACACATGGGGGATTTCTATGTAACGGTTAGAGTAAGTCAGAGTACTTAGGAGAAAAGTAATCAATTCCTGCACATCACATTATAAGATGTGGGTCCTTTTCAATCTGAAAAAAAAGCAGTCGCTGAAACATAAGTGCTTGGCATGATCAATAACTGGAAGGATCACAGAGATTATTCACTGAGCAGGAATGTTTTAGAAGCTCTGGTCATCTGGATCAAACTCTCTGAAGGATCAATGCAATGTGTAATAATTAGTTGGCATGATTCAGCTGTGCTTTTCCCTTGTTCCTTGTTTTCCTGCTGTTTACCCCTTCCTTCTGCCTCTCGTTAGATTTTGGTTTGTTTACCAATCTATTCACCTCCCGTAAGCCCAGCTCTTTCCGTCTGGTCTGCTCCACTTTAAACTCTGGATCAACTCTCCAAACATTTACGTCACCCTCTTTTCAATAAAGCTGCATGAAGCTTTTGCAAGTCCTGCTTTTGGTTCCAGAACTTAGCACAACAGTTTGATTTTAATATACTGGATTCATAAGTATTAAGTGAACATGATGCTATGTATGCATCAGCCATATATATGAGTTGTGTGCCTATCTTAATACTGAATTAGATAGGGCACTCTGAATTTCATCATGACACAAAGCTTCTGTCCTCGAAAAGCATCAACTTACATGGGTCACTTCTACCTGTAATTCAACATCATCCAACAATTTCACAATTCACCCCCACAGTGCCTGGTTTATTGTAATACAAAATCATAAAGTCTCTTAGGTGATTTCTTGGCCCTCTGAGGTTGACTCATTGGAACATCTGAGCCTTGAATGTCTGATTTGTCCCCAAGCACACTGTCTTCTCCTGGAATTTCTTCCGGTGTAATATGCATGTCTCTGGATTCATTTTTCTCATATTTCTTTATGTGTGTTGTGTTTCTCTCATACCGTGCTCCAGAAGGAGACTCGATCACAACTTGTTCTCCTGTTTTACTGAAAATTTGTGTGGTGTCATATCATCAACTTCCTAAAATAATGGCCTAATCATTTTTTGACACCCAGGACAAGTCGCTGTCCTGGGTGTACCCATCACAGGGCCGACACAGAGACAAAACAACAACTTACTCTTACACTCACTCCTACGGGCAATTTCTTTTAGTGTCATCAATTCACCTACCTTGCATGTTTTTGGTCAGTGGGAGGAAGCCGGGGTTCCTGGAGAGAACCCATGCAGAGAAGGCCCCGCACAGAAAGTGTCCGGTACAGTCTTGATGTGAGTCAGCAACACTAACCACTGCGCCACCCGACTGGCTCAGTCTTGCATATTGTGACTTCCCATTGTGATGCACTTTCGACTGCTAGTGCCTGACGTTCCACCCATTACATTAAATGTAGCACCTGAATCTACCATCATTGTCAAATTTACACTTCCCACATAAAATGGTACTTTCTTCTTTGGTAACACTAAATGCAAACTCTTTTTGTTCTGTCTCAACAACATTCCCATTTTGTTTCTTTGATCCTTTTGTGCGGCACATTTTTGAGAAATGGTCTATTCGTCCTCTTTGTAGTCCTCTTTGTCTTGTTTTTCTCACTATTTTCATGTATTTCCCCCATTTCTTCTCTCTAATTCAAGGGTACGGACAATTGTCAGTCTATGCCCTTCCTCCTGTAGTTTTCTACGTACATATTCTGATGTGCATTTGCTGAGAATTGCATCCTTTATCTGATTATCTGTATTTACTCAAAAATCACAGTATTTTGCCATGTGTCTCGGGCGTGTGTTAAATTGTTGCATAGTCTCACCTTGTTTCAGACATAAGTTGTGAAATGTCTAGTGGGGGAAACTCTGTTTTGACCTGGGTAACGAAATATGTATTTGGTGCAAAATCCGCTGCTCTGTAGTCCGTAGGTGTCCTACATAGAGAATATATCCTGAACGTCCGGTCCTGCGAGGAGTAGAAGTAGAGTTTGTCTGCTCTGACTTGTGACCTCTGTAGTATCATGATTAATTATCAGTCCTTTACCATCGGCGTATAGCTCAAATGATGGCAGCCAACGTGTCCATCTTGGCCCGTGTGTAGCTAGTTTTGTGTAGCACGTAAACGGCGTGAGTCCCAACTTCTCTGTGTAAATTGTAACTTGCACTAAACTGACCGTACATATATATGACCATTCAAAAATCCAAAGTCCTCGCTCCCATTTTTGTGTGCCTATCTTAAAACTCAATTATACAGGGCACTCTGATTTAATCATGCCACAAAGCTTCTATCCTTAACTTGCTTTATTGCTTGAACAGCATCAACTGACATGTGTGACCTCTGCCAGCTAAGTAGGAGCACTTACCTCCAACAGCTCCATCATCTTTACAAACTGAACTATAAGACCATAGTTTTCCTGACGATGTCAAAACTATAAACCTTAAAAATCCTTGATCGGAGGCGTATTTCCATGATGATGTCCTATGACTGCACATTGACTTTCTTGAACTGGAGGACCAACTCATAGCATTTAGATTGACGTCTGCATCATCAAATGTTTATGAGTTATCAACGTAACGTACGTACTAACGTGACAGCCGCCATGGGGACCCATCCCTATGTAGATAAAAAGGACTTTTTTTAAACAAACATTAAAAAAAACACATTTTGACTTTCAGATGAAAATACACAAAAAACTTAGTTATATCATATTCCATTTATACAAAGAAATACCCTTTAATCTTACACACTGGACCATTAAATCAAAAGTTTATATACACCAATAAGGCGATTATAATTCAATTTTTTTTTTAAGATACGAAAGTTATATTGAGGAAGGAGATTCCCCTGCCTCATGTTTTCGGCATGTTGTAATACAGATTTTAATGGCACACAAACAATGACCCACGTAGATATTTCTGTGAAATACGTACTGATTGTTCACATACAAATGCTGTTAGGTGGTGCAGACAGAGCTGCAGGCTTTAGAGGAACACTTTCATCTGACCTCATTGTGTGTGTGTGTGTGTGTGTGTGTGTGTGTGTGTGTGTGTTTTGTGTGTGTGTGTTTGTGTCTTCAGTGTGGCCGGAAACATCACAGAGACAGGTCTACTGTGATTAACACTTGTGTAAATGTCAACCTTGTTTGCAGTGCAGGTAATGAACAAAGCTCTGGACATTAAACGGGAAAGAAAAACAAAATGAGAGAGAGCGCAGAAAGGAAGTATGAAAAAGGAGGTGTGGAAAAGGTAAAAGTGGAGCAATGAATCAAGCAGAGAATGGCAAGTATAGAGGGAGAGGAGGGTGGAGAGGCGCGAAGAATGAGTGTTTGGTGCGATAAGAGCAGGGAAAATGTAGGAGAGGAAGGGCAAGTGAGGAGAGGAAGCAAAGGGTATGAATGCATTCAGCAAAAGAAGAAGGAGAAGGGAGTTTAGAAAAGCTCAGAATGCTGAAGCCAATATGAGGAGAAAAGGTGGAGACAGCAGAAAGGAGGGTGGAGGAGAGGAGGATATGGGAGGCGATAAGAAGAAAACTGAAAACACATTAGAGTAGTAGAAAGAGGAAATAATATAAAGATGGACAAGATGTAAAGGTAAGATAATGAGGGGAGGGAAAAAATGATGAATGCAAGGAGGGGGATGAAGGATCGGGGATTGATGTTCTAAAAATATGCTTGAAAAGCAAACATTTCTCTTCTCTTTTTTTAAGTCTAAACTCATTCTTGGAATCTCCTGAAATCAATGAAGACAAATGTTACTTTCATTACATTCCAGTTGAAAATGAATTAAATGACTAAACCGTTTTGTCAAAGGATTTCTCCTTTCTTTCAATTTTACTTTTTTGGTTTCATTGATTAATTCCGATTAAACTGTATTTCTTTCTCTCTTCCCTATATTTGAATTTCATCCTTCTTTTCTGCATCATCTTCTTACCAACTGTTCTGTCTTCTCATAGCTTAAGTTTATTTCCTTTGTTTCATACAAAATTTGACTTCTGATAGTTCCTCTCGTATTTGAAAAATGTTTTTCCATTGTGCCCTCCTGTATTGAGCCCCACAACTTTCCATAAGGTCTTTTCTTTTCTGCACTAACCACCGCTGCTTCATTCATTTCCAATCATCACTCTGTTGCGGTTTTCCCACTGCCTCTTTGTTTCTGGTTGATTTTATTGGAGAAACTATCTAGCTCTGATCTGTGATTCTGATGTGTGACATCTGATGTGTATTTGTACATGGTGCTGAAAGAATTTGGAGAGCACTGCATCTCATCTGTGTGCTCTAAGGGTTTTACACTGAGGGCAAAACAAAAACATCAGAGTAGCTAGTCAACCATTCATTCAGGTTCCGTCAGTATAATTTGTGCAACTGTGAGCCTTTTTTAAGCTAGCTACTGTATATTCAGCAGTGGCGGGCCGTGGTTTTTCCACCTGGGCCTTCAGCGCTATACACCTGCAATTAAGCTGCCCTTCAATAACTTCACAGTTACATTGCAGCTACTGTCTGTTATCTATGTAGGAGTATAAGGCCCAAGCATAAGAAAGAAAAATGAGAGGAGTAAGATTATTTTTTCACGTTTTATTTCTAGAAAAAATGCAGAGAATGAAGTTGAAAATAGATGTGAGATGTTGAGAATAAAGTTGGACAAAACAGAGGAGAGCAGAAGCCATACGGCATATGCTTGCATTGATGGTTTTAATGGCTACGTTGTATGGATGGAGGCCTACAGAACAAACAACGACTTCATCACATCCATTGCTCGCATGGGAGGATACCCCCAGTGCACTGAGAGAGGCACAGAAATACAAATAAATAAATAAAACATCCGTTCTCTGATTCAGTTTGACTTTATTCTCGACATTTGACTTTATTTTTTAAAGGAATTATGAGAAAATAAAATCTTCAGTTTATTTTTTTTCTTATGCCTGGGTCAGAAACTCTGGCTGTTCTTGTCAAACTACATAACCAGCACACATTAAAAGACACAGTGTCATTAATCTATTGGAATTAAGTATTAAATTGAAATTCAACACCTATGAGCGATATACTGATGGACACAAAGTGAAACCATCAAGAATGTGGCGCTTTTCTCAGAAGGACCTGATGCTGCATCACAAATAGATATCACATGTTGGACTTAACTGTCATTGCAAAGTAATTAATTCTCAAAAAACAGTCACATTTACTCGTGAGAACACAAAAAAACAAAACAATACCATTAAATGTAAGTTAGTAGGATTCAACAGCGTTTTTTCTCAGAATCCAGCCAAGCTGCTGGAATAATCAATCGTGCCATCAGGCATACTGGCACCGCTAGATCACTGAATCTGGAGCTCATTCAGACCACACCACCAACAACCATCAAAAACAAGCAACTATCAACCGATTTTTCAGATTAATTAGACTCACCAAAGCTATTCCTCATCTGATAAGGTCTGTCCTCAAAAATTAATCGCGGTAGTGGAGGACACTGGTGCACTTCTTTTCCATTATTAGTTCCCTTTCCCTTGGAAAGTAGAGGCCAGTGATGATGGGCTGTCCAGTCAAATTTCTCCAAAAAGTTGAGTGAAAATGACTGATATACTTCATCATCTTTAATACTGATGTAGGATGAGTTCACCTCTACCTGACCTAAAAACACCCCCAGGCTAGCTAGCTTACCCTGTCTTTTCAAAGAACTCACCCTGAACAACAACATTGAAATCTTATTGGTTTAAAAATAAGACAGTCAACTAAATCATCCTATGTATTTCAAAGGGCATAGGAATTCAGAGGGAAAGTTGATTGCCCAAGCATAGATGAAGATGTTTAACCCAAGGACCACAGTGGAGAAATCTGATTAGATAAAACAAAGCTCACTTATATGAACTAACTAAAATATGCCACGAAGAGAAGCATTGAAATTACATCAATAAATGGACAGGAAATATTCAGATTTATGTAATCTCAATTAAAACTTTTTTATTAAATTGCGATTTTTTTTTTTTTAAATTTATTTCAATGTCTGGGCTAGCAGAGAAGGCCTTGCTAGTCATAACGGTCCATCCCTGGTATTCAGCATCTCCATATTTACGCATTTGAATGTTTACAGCAGGTAGAGTGGTTTTCCTACTATGGAAACTATCGAGTGACTATCCATCCATCCATTTTCTGCATATCTGCGTATCTCCTCAACTCATCGAGTAAGGTTGAGCCCAGTCACCTTAAGGAGGGCACTCATTTCAGTCGCTTATGATTACAATCTCATTCTTTCAGTCTCCATCCAGAACATATGACCAAAGGTGATGGCTAGATTTTAAATCAACTGGTATATTGAGAGTCATAGTAACTATAATTAAATCACTAAAAGATTGGGGATATTATGGAAACGGTATTGCATCCGCCGCCAAAGATCCTTCCTGCTAACGTAATCACACAAAAACTGTTTCATGGATCATTTTTGAACTATATACCCCTATAGACCTTAGTAAGAAGAAGAACTGGAGTGATTTTGGCAAAGGTTGGTTGCATATTTCCAACACTAGGAAATACGTTATCTCTAAAAGTTTTTGGGCTATAAATTCACATCCGTTTGTCCAATTTAATCCAACTTTTGTTCGTTTGAATCGACTCAGGGAGATATATCATATTTTACTCTAATAGATAAGATTTTACCCACTATAGGGGCTTTTTAAAAAAATTAAAAACACTGTTTGTTGGACACAATTTCACATTTAATTTAAGTTCAATCAGGGGGATTTCTTGTACAATGCAGGCAAATTGAGGCTTTTTGGGATTTACCCTTGCTGTCAGGGATGAGAGCGTTGGCTTAATTTTTTACTTTTAAAAAGGAAACTGTTCACTGGAGCCTGAAAATTGAAGAAAAAAAGTAACGTGCTAAACTTGTGTTATGATGAGTAAGCTTTCATGAACATGCAGTAGTTCCTCACCATAAAGTTAAGATATATTTATATATATTTCTAATGCTTTATAGAGTTTGGCTTGTAAAATAGTAAAAGACAGACTATGAAAATAGAAGAAATTCAAATATTGCTATTGTGGAGCTGTGTACATCTTTATTAATTGCCCATGATGTCTTTTTCGTAGTTAGGTAATCTATTTATCTTTTCATAATCACCATCATTTTGTAGCTCTACTTTGCTTTATTTCATTCTAATTTATCATACAGTACGTCATCTTCTGCTCCAGTCGGATTTGTTTCATTTTGTGCTACTCTGTTTTTTCCACAGCTCAAGGGTACTTGACAGGAGAAGAGAGGAGGAGAAAGGAGAGAGGAGGAAAGGAAAAGGAGATTACCTCAGCTCCCCCAAAAATAGTTGTCTTATTTTAGACTGTCCCCAATAACATAGGAGTGACTTCAGGTAAGTGAAAGAGAGAGAGAGAGGGAGAGAGAGATAGTTAAAGAGGTAACTAAGATCAATGACTGTTCTTTATGTCATCCGCAAATTCCAAATCCACAAATGTGAAGAATAACGCTAACATTCACATATAATTACATTTATTACGACACTATGGTTGCAAGAACAATGAGATCCATGATTTATTTGCCTCACACCAGTAGATATAGATGTATATATATATATATTTAGTAGGCATGGTTCTGACCAAATGCCTCTTGATTCCTGTAGCGTGTGGCATTCGTGTTTACCTAATGTCAATGAGAGCCATTTTGAAAGTCATGAACTTGAATGAATTAACCTTTTAAGACTGTCTCCCCATCTGTTCCTTCATTCTGCAGATGGCTAGAGACATTGTTATGTCTGCTGTTTGAATGTACAAACATAAAAAGACAATACACTTCCTCATTTAGTGTCTGAGGGGTGTGTGTTAATGTGTTTTTGTGCATCTGTATGTATGAGAGTGTGTTGCGTAATTGTTGTCATTTCACTGAGGTCTATGATACCCGTTAAAGGTTCAATAATCTAAAGGCCTTGGTACACAAACAGCAAACTTTAATAACATGTTGACCCCCTGTCAAAAAGTCATCATCCTGAAGGGTCACACATGGCTGATGTCCTCTGAGTCGCGGTGTAACTCTAATGTTGGATGTTTGTCTATCAATCATGTGTTCCCACTTATTTTCTGTCTTAAAAAAAAAAGGAAAAGTGTGTCCTGTACAAACGAACACACGTGTGTGTTTGGAGAGTGTCTCTGGTTTCTGCCACTATTTAAAGGCACAGCAGAGTGCAGGCTAGTCTTTTCTCAAAGCTTAAGTCTGATACTCTCCCCTTTTCACTCCATCTCTGTATCCGTCTTCCTCTCCTGAAATTTCAGACTTATCCAGTTCAGTGGACTGATCATCGTCGCCCTGCGGAACTTCACCTCTCTGCAAGGACAAGCCCTCTGCAACCTTTCTCACATAATCCTCATGTATTCCTGTGAAATTCTTTGCATTTTTCCTTTCTTTGTTCTTTTTTCTTTTTTTAAATGGTGGTGCATTGAAACTAGAACTTACTATGTCATAAATGTAGTTTGTCTACATGCAATAGTTAGGTGGACCTTCGGATGAACTGGTAAAATATTATACTATTAATGATTAAAATATACAAATTGTAGCAAATATTGTTCACCTCTGCATTGAAATGTATAAATCTGACTAACTAACTTCTATTGAGTTATTTACTTAGAATATTCCGAATCATTTAAATAGTGATGATATTCAGAGAAGACTTGATTTGGTTCAGGGAAACAACGAATTTCATTTGGTTACCAGACAATATACCTTTGGGAGAGAGGAAGAGAGGGAAGGAGAAACATGACCAAATGTAAGATAAATAACACTTTTAGATACAACTGAATCAGTGAACATCCCTCCTTGACCCACGCAAGATAGAATTTTAAATCCAAAAGGAATGGTTTAACAATTAAGTCAATAACTCATCCGATCCCACAACATATATTGTTTTTATTTTTTGTTCTTACAGGGAGAAACAGAGGCTAAATAATGTGCACTGTGTTTTTCTACAAACTTGGTTTGTTAGGGTATTCCTCTTTGTGCTATGGCTAGCAACATGACACCCATGCCACAGTGTCAGTGACTGGGCCTGATTTGCACCTGTTCTGACACAATAACTTAAAACAGGTGTGTCAGCTGGCGCGGATACAGTTTTTCCTGCTCATGTTACACAAGAAGGTTCATGAGTATTTTCTGATCGGATGCTGGAAAGGAGCAATACGAATTTTCATAAAGGCCCACCAAAACTCTCATAAGTGATGAAAGATTATTATTATTAGAAGAAAATTCAACAAGCCCGGGTTTGGTCCAGCAAACCTATACTGTCCGGTGGACGACCTGAAGGCAGGGCCGGAGCCAGGCAGCACCAACATGACCACTCTGGGGGTCGAGGTGGAGGGCGCTTTGGAAGGCGAACCCGATCACGAGGAGGAGGGCGCTTTGGAAGGCGAACCTGATCACGAGGAGCCCGAGGAGGAGGGCGCTTTGGAAGGTGAACCCGGTCACGAGGAGGAGGTCATCCGTGGAGGCGAACCCGGTCACGAGGAGGAGGTCGCCCGTGGAGGCGAACCCGGTCAAGAGGAGGAGGTCGCCCGTGGAGGCGAACCCGGTCACGAGGAGGAGGTCGCCCGTGGAGGCGAACCCGGTCACGAGGAGGAGGTCGCCCCTGGAGGCGAACCCGGTCACGAGGAGGACGTTGCCCTTGGAGGCGAACCCGGTCATGAGGCAGCTGGTAGTGAAGGTGGAAAGACCCCTCAGGAGGCCGAGCCGGAGGCCGAGCCGGAGGCCAGCGGGCAAGATGGCGAAGGAGAGACTTCTCCGGGGGCCTGCGGCGAGGTGCATCTAGGAGCCGGCGACGAGGACTAAACCTATCTGGGCTCACTGACTGACAGTGTGTGGAGACCAACCAGAAACCAGAGGCAGTGAAGGGCTCTGAGTCAGGGTCTGGGGAACCAGAGACCAGAGAGTCGGTACCTGGGAGCACGGAGTTAGAGTCAGGGTCAGCATCTGGGACTGGAGCACAGGAGCGCAAAGTCACTGAGGGAGTCGGGAGAGAAGTCGTGGGAGGAGTCACTGGAGAAGTCGTGGGAGGAGTCACTGGAGAAGTCACTGAGGAAGTCACGGGAGGAGTCACTGGAAAAGTCACGAGAGGAGTCACTGGAGAAGTCACGAGAGTAGTCGGGAGAGGAATCAGGAGAGTAGTCGGGAGAGCAATCACGAGAGGAGTCGGGAGAGGAATCACGAGAGGAGTCGGGAGAGGAATCACGAGAGGAGTCGGAAGAGGAGCCGCGAGAGGAGTCGGGAGAGGAATCACGAGAGGAGTCGGGAGAGGAATCACGAGAGGAGTCGGGAGAGGAGCCGCGAGAGGAGTCGGGAGAGGAATCGCGAGAGGAGTCGGGAGAGGAATCACGAGAGGAGTCGGGAGAGGAATCACGAGAGGAGTCGGGAGAGGAATCACGAGAGGAGTCGGGAGAGGAATAACGAGAGGAGTCGGGAGAGGAATAACGAGAGGAGTCGGGAGAGGAATCACGGGAGAGGAGTCACTGGAAAAGTCATGGGAGGAGTCACGGAAGGAGTCGGGAGAGGAGTCGTGGGAGGAATCACGAGAGGAGTCGGGAGAGGAGTCACGAGAGGAGTCACGGGAGGACTGGGTATCCACTCCACCTGGATGCAGAAGAGTGTGTAAATTAGCTCATTAATTTCTATGTCCATCAATGCGTCCGCTGGGTCCATTCTGGCCAGTTGGTTCTGTTAGGAACTTTCCTGGGGTTTAGCTTGGACCCAAGCGCAGACACAAGATGCGGCAGAGCAGGTGCAAAAATATTTATTAAAGAAGAGGCACGAGGAAAAAGCAGAGGATCTAACAGGAACAAAAAACCCACGAGGATTAACTTACTACACACTGGGAGAAGGCTGGGACGCGTGATGACACGGGGAAACATCATACAACGAACTGACACAGAAGGGAAGGTGAGGACAGACTTCATACACTGACATAACGAGACAATGAGACACAGCTGGAGGGGAAACACAGGTAAACATGATGACCAATCACAGGACAGACACAGAGGGAGAAAGGAACACAAGTGAAACACACACAAAGGCAACACAAATCAAAATGACAGAACTTTCCCTAGTAATAAATAAACACAAAGTCTTGACAGTTTTTGTCAAACTAAAATTTTGAATTGAACACACAAAACAATGATAGGCTTAAAGGAAAATAATAATTATATATTATACTTATTTAGCGCTTACACGAAATTCAAAGACGCTTTACAGAGTGTACAAAAAATAAAAGAGCAAATAAGGTCAGGAGAGAAGTGTAAATGGTTGAAAGCAGTATTGAACAGGTGACTGATGTCTTGAGTGTTTTTTTAATGTGGAGAGTGAGGAGGAGTCTCGGATGGCGATGTGGGAGTGAGTTTCAGATGGCGGGATTGGCAATGGAAAAGGCCCTCTGATCCCAGGTTCTGTACTTGGTTCGGATTGAGGGTATAGATTGGTATCAGAGGAGCAGAGGTTGCAAGTGGGCATGTAACGATGGAGGAGCTCAGTCAGGTAGGGTGTTATGGTGGGCTTCATAGGTCATGAGGAAGAATTTGAAGTGGATTCTTTGGGGGGTCAGTGGAACTTGGAGAGCACAGGGTTGATGTGGTCAGGGAGAGCTGAGACAGGAGTGGCAGGATAAGCGGAGGCAGGTGGTTGTGGGGGGGATCTGAAGTGGAGGTTGCCGTAAATATTGTCAATTTTAGTTTGGAAAAATGAGAGGAAGGAGATGCATTTTTTTGACAGTGAATGACTATTATTGGGAGCTGCTGTCCAGGGGCCTGAAGAATTTCCTTTTGTTGGAGAAAAGTGCTTTCAAGTTTCAAGAGCCTGGGGTTCTACCAGGGAGCAGAATGGGTGAAAGAAAGCTGTTTTTGTTTTTATGGGTGTAAGCTGGTCGAGGCAGCTGGTAGAAAGTACGGTAGTAGTAGTCGGTGAGGTCAGAGGGGCTATGAATGTCAATGAAGGGGGAGGACATTCTATCTGTTAGGAGGACAGAGAGGTGGGGGACACAGAGTTTAGTTTACAGAAGTGAATTGTTCATCTTTGTTTAGGCGGGGGTGTTGTCAATGTCCATGGTGTTAGCTAGGTGTTCAGAGATGGTGTGAACGGAGCTGGTGAGATGTTGTTTGGTGAGTCCAAGGAGAGAAAGATATATTGTAATTACAATATAGGAGAACACAAAAATGATCACAAGAACAGGACAAGTAGTAGATCTCAAAGAAATTATTAAAATAAGGGGGATATATATTGATTTTCTGCACAAAAACAAGGATTGTGATTGGCTAATCTTTTTTTAAGCATACATTTGGTACCATATTAGGGGATTGGAGTATGGTGTCCATAGGTCACCTTTCATTGGGTAATTGATGCTCCTTTCAAGTCACTGTTTTCTTTACCTTGAGAAGGACTGGACCAATATCTCTAAATGTCAACAGTTGTTTGAGTGATGAACATCAAACCATTTGTTTTCAAATTCAAAGATAACTCAAAGAGAATATGATGTTGCAGTTGATCAGTGATCAATCAATTATATTTCTTTGACAATCCCCGAAATGTCCGAGTCCCCAATGTAATGTACACAAGAAACATATTCTCAAGAAGATTCATTTAGACCCAATTTTGGACTAAATCGGATCAAGGGTTGAGAAATTATGGCGAAAAAACTTTTGGAATTAAAGCTTCCCCTAGTGTCAGAAATATAGAACTCACATTTCCCAAACTCAATCCAATTCTTCCTCCTTCCTGCACTAAGGTCTATGGGTTATAAAGTTTGAAAATTAACCTTGAAAATGTTTTTGAGTTCTGTGCGGGAAACTGTTTTGTGCAAAAAGGTTTCCCCTAGTCAAAAAAATATGAACTTTTAGGGTAAAGTCTGTTATTTATGAGACAGTTATCCTTGAGATGATTTATATCTGCAAAATTTGGACAAAATGAGACCAACATTAGGAAGTTATGTCTAAAAAACGTGTTTTTTGCAAAAAAGCTCCCCATAGTGAATAAAATGTGAACTACTGTAGTTAAACTCCAGAAATATACCAGATACATCTCCTCGAACTGATTCATTTGCACCAAATATTGACAAAATCGGACCAACTGTTGAGAGATTATTGCTTTACAATTTTGGAGAGAAGCTCCCCCTGAAATATATAACAGATTTTTCCCCAAATCACAATCAATCCTCAAAGTAAGGCATATGTGGGTATAAAATTAGAAAATGATCCATGAAAGGTTTTTTGAGTTATCGCACTAAGGATCCGGGCGGACGCGGCGATGATGAATATACCTGACTTTTCAGGGATATAATGATATGATTTAATATCTGTAAAAACTAGTATAGTTCCTGTTGTAAAGGGACCAGGGGATCGCAATGGGTTTGTTTTGGGGTTTTTTCTTAGGAAAACTGAGTTGAAAATGAAAAGCTTAACAAAAATATAATTCGATTTGTTTACTTAACTGCTAGGAGATCAGGAGAGGAGACGGTGGAAATGAGATGAAAGGGTAGATCTTCCAAACAGCAACAGGGGACAAACCAACATACAGAGGAGAAACAAACGGGAAACATAGGGAAAATTGGAAAACAATGATTCTTCAATGTAACAGTGAGGATACTGGATAGAATTTTATCAACTGAGAGGATGAAAATGGCTACTATTGATGAGAATAACTTTGTGGGTCATTGTCTACCTCTCTACCATACTGTACAAAAGAAGTGTTTGTGTTTTTACATTGTTTCACTAATGATTTGACAGATTGAATCTGTATATAACTTTCCAAACATTAAAGAATTGCCGGAAAGTCCACCCGAACAATTTTCATAGAGACAGGGACTGGTTTTAAATACAACAAAATCTCCCATTTATTCATCATCTGGTTTGGAGTAAAATGTGATGAGTGGATTTGTAATGAACGCTGTCATTTTAAAAGAGTTGCTAGAGTATAGATGAGATATTGGCGATAACCTAATTAAAAAAAGGAAAATTACCCTTATTTTCTCCTGATAAAGACTTAACTATCTAATTTTCTTGCTGCCTTTTCCGTATTGAGCTAACAAGATAATAGACTTGTTTTCTGGAGTTAAATATAATTAAATATTGTTTTCCACCATGACTGTTCTATTTTATATGACTCATAATTTTCCTTCAAGGACAAATAGATCTGGGTCTGTGGGCACTGGTGCCCTGCCACTTCCACTGTATGTGCACACAGCACATGTTAAGGGTTCATGCATCTTTTTACTATCCAAAAGTCATTAGGCACTATTTTGTTTTGTTAGTTTCAAGTGTGCATTCATGCCACAAGAACACACACAACTGGTTTCAAGAGAGGAGATGTGTTAACGGGGTCCAAGTTGAATGTCATGTCAAACATTTTACTTATTCTGTCTAACACACTGACTAGACTGAGAGTAATCGAGAGACAGAGACAGAGAGAGTAAGATAGAGAGAAAGGGAGAGAGAGGGAGAGAATATATGTGTATGAGAGAGATACTGTATGCAGAGTGACTCAGCGTTGCATTAACAGACATCCCTTATGTCAAGATTACTCACCTCCATCCTGCTCCATCCAACCTTTCTATGCGGATGTGTGTGTGCGTGTGTGTGTGAATATATTAAATAATAATTGTTTGATTTTCTAAATCATTTTTTGGGAATGTTACAAAGACTATCTCTGCAATAATCACTGTTATACGTGCCGGTAAGGCCTCAAGATGTGTGTGTTGTCATATAAGAGTAATGCAGAATATCTATATATATATATAAGTATTTTTACCACTCCCACCTCATTCTATTCTATGTATAGTCACTGGTAACTATGTTATTGACAAACACGCTTCTTTGAAGCACTATGACAAAGACAGCCCCGCATTATATTACACAGACGCTACTGGAAAGCATATTAATATTTGCTCACAATGAAAAATAAATATTGGAGAAACTGAAGACGAAGCGAAGTTAATTTTAACTTGAGTGGAAAACTACACTTTGATAAGAATTTTAAAACATAATTTACTCAGTGTACCTTCAATGGTAGATATTAGACAAAAAGATCATCAAAGTCCATTCCAACTAATTCAGGCCAAAACATGACTAATTGTGGGTGTTTAATATGCAAATGCCTTATTTGTTCATTTTTACGTCAAACTATAAATATATATATTGTCGGAAAATATATATATATATATAATATATATAAAAATATATTCAGAAGCGTATCATTTGTGCAGAAGGTCATCATCATTACATTTTCTACTTCTACATAAAAAAAAGGGAATTATCTCAATTTTCTTGCATAGTCTGAAAACTATGAAAAATCTTGTTATCTAATAAAGTGAACGTAAATTGCAAATGTGGGTTTGCCATGTGAAGAGGTGAAGCTCTTTCCGTACGGTGGGCAGGAATGGAGAAGGGACACTGCCCTCAGTATTTGTAACTTTACAAAGTTATGCTGACATCCACAGTCAATGACCTTCCTGCTTTGATCTTAAGCAGACTGGAGCGAGTGTTCAAAGAAAAAGTTCTCTAACTCTGCAGCCCTTTCTAGAAAATGTGAACAAACCTTTCGCAGATACAAAGAAAGGCCAGTCCAGATCAGAGAGCTGCACAGAGCCAGAGGAAGGAATTTAAATTGGATCTGTTGAGTTAAGAAATAAGTATAGCTTTGATTTATTATTTTACCCTTCACACATAACAAAAAAAAGGTTTTCACTTTTGCTGTGGTGACAATTTAATTGCCCATTTATGAACAGTACAGTTGTCAACTTGGAAAACCTAGTTGAGTTAAATGGTCATTAGTGCTTCAATTAGGAGAGTCCAGCAGAATCATCCCACTGTGCAACACTGCACTGTATGATGTTTTTTGGCACAATGTATTATTACTGCAAAGAATTTTCTGTCATCATTATCGTAATCAGTGCAGCTGTAGCTCAAGAGGTGGATAGTCACCCACCTATCAGAAGGTCAGTAGTTCCTCTTCATGTCGAAGTGTCCTTGGGCAAGATACTGAACCTTGAACTGATCTGATGGGGGTTCATTGGTGTATGAATGATGGCGTGGATGGATATTGCTCCTGATGAGCAGGTGGCGCCTGGCATTCTCGCCTGTCACCACTGAATGTTTATGTGAACATTCTGTAAGCGCTGTAAAGCAAGTTGAGCGGTCAAGCAAACTAGAAAGGAGTTATAAAAGTTCAGTCCGTTAAAGATTCAAATTTATAATTTTCTACACATCATTGTGCTCCATTGTGATTTTAAAACGAAGTGTTTGATTATATGCATCCAGGTGTGTGTCGGTGTGGGGTCGTTGTTTGGGGTAGATTTGTAAAAGAATGAGTCTCCCTCTATATGGTGCTTACCCCTTTGATCACCTTAATGTGTGCGTTTGCTTATGTTTGCATGCGTTCATCCCCTGTTTGTAACTTCATTATGAACTGACATCTTTAGCAGAAGGTCTCTCCCTTATTTGACACAGCAACAACCAAATTATACTGAAATGTAAATTACTCTTTGGATGCAGCAGTCTACCATTATCATAATAATGGTGGCAGTCTAATAAAATGCATCGCTGTGTGTGTGTGTGGGGGGGGGAACAGCGAAACAGCTGCATATACTGAACTTTGACTAGACATTTCTACTTATCTTAGTGTAATTATTCTTATTTATGTGGTCTTGACACATCCAAAAATATTACATAAACTAGGCCTAGGCTGTTGGGGACGACAGCAAAGGTATATCCCTGAAAAGTCCCAAATCCCTGCGTTGTACAAGTAATCCCCCTGATTGAACTCCTCAAATTAAATGTTATGTCCACAGTATTTTTTTAAAAAAAGCTCCCCAAAGTAAGTAAAATAAGAACAATTAGAGTAAAATATGATAAAGTCAAGATGGATCCCCTTGAGTCGATTCATATGCACCAAATCTGGACTATATCGAATCAACAGTAGAAGTTAATAAATAATAATAATACATTTAATTTATAATGCACTTTACATTTGGATCAAATCTCAAAGTGCTACAAAGTAAAAGCAGATAAAAGCATCAATAAAAAATAAAATAATAACTATATAAAAACCTGACCAAAAAGCAGCAATGTTAATTAAAATTATAGGTTCTGCTAAAAAGGAAAGTTTTAAGTCCTTTTTTAAATGTGTCAGTCGTCTGTGGAGCCCTCAGATGGTCAGGGAGGGCATTCCACAGATGAGGGGCAGCAGAACAGATGGCCCGATCACCCATGGTGCTGAGCTTGTTGAAGTTATGTTATGTCGAAAAATGTTTTTCATAAGAAAGCTCCCCCTAGTGAGTAAAATATGAACTATTGTAAAACACAATACATACAAGACAGATGTTGATTCCACCTGCCTGATTTTGTGAAAGCACTAAAACAGCTTTGTGATGTCACTATGTGTTCTGACACCTTTCTATCAGAAGCAGCATGCACCTTTTCAGCAGTTTGTGTGACAGAAGCTCATGTGTGGTATAAGACAACCAAGGCTAGCATAGTTTCCCTCACACATGAATGAGCTTTGGACGCCCATGATTCTTTGACTGTCAAAGATTTTGCTGTTTCCAAATCATAATCCTCAGGACAGATTTTTCCCCTGTTGCTGAATATATCCACACACTGAAAGTTCACTTCAGTTGTTGGTGGCTAAAATGATATGACTGACAGGTGTGTGTCCTGAGACCTAAATATCTTCCTTACGTTTAAGATTGTATGTAAATGCCAATATAACGGAGCCGGTCTGGCTTATGTGCTCGATGTGCCCACACACGTGTGGCCGAGAGTGTGTATTTGTACGTGTGTGTAAGTGTGTTGTAGTGTCTGGCACATTAATACAAGACAATTATTTCCCGTGCAGCCTAAGCAACTTGTCTGTTTTGTACTGTAAAATGTAATTCTAATCCTTCCATTAGTTTTTCTGTAATCTTTCAAACCAAACAGACAAAAAAAACAGAGTTAAAAACATGACCTCCTTGGCAGAGGTAACTATGGTGATGGGAGGGAAGAGTAACATTGGAAAGATTCTCATGATGAAATCCTCCGATGCCTGAATGTTGATGAGAATATGTTTATAAAAGTGAAAGGGGAAAAAGTGTAATTCTGATGTAAAGTGTTGTGTATCATGTAACAGTATTTATGTTGCATAATGTATCTTAAAGTGTTTGGTGACATAACATACTTGGAAAGTGTCTTGTGTATTGTGTATTGTGTTTCCAATACATTTGAATGGGTCCAAGTGACTTTGACCAGGGCAAAACTGTGATGACAAGACAACTAAGTCAGAGCATCTGCAAACCTGCAGGTCTGATGTTCCTTATCTCCAGTGGTTAGCAACTACCAAAATAGTTTGGTGAACCGGTGACAGATTCATAGGTAACCAAGTGTCATTGATGTGTGAGGGAGCAAAGGTTAGACCATGTTGTTTGATACCTCAGAAGATCTACTGCTGCACAAATTGCAGGAAAAAATAAATTTTGCTTTTAGTACATCAGCAGACTCGGTGCATCACAGCTTCCAGATGGGGTAGAGTACCAATGCTTATCCCTGTCTACTGCTGAAAGCGCCTACAATAGTCACATCAGCATCAAAGCTGGGCCACATAGCAATGGAAGAAGATGGCCTGGTCCTTTGGGTGTTTTTTTCTTCTACATCATGTGTTTAGCCGGCCGTCTGCGTAGTTTAACCGGGGAAGAGAAGGCACTGGGGTGCACTATGGGAAGACTACAAGCTGGGGAAGCGGTGTAATCCTTTAAGAAATGATCTGCTGGGACACCTTAAGTTGTGCAATTCATGTGTTGCATGATGTTACTTTTTACACATATGCACACCCCTTTATAGAAACACTTCCTTTGGCTCTGTCAGCAGGGTCATTTATCTGGCCAGAACAATAAAAAAAAGGAAGGATTTGAGAAGCACATCAAGTTCAGGGTGTTGTCTAGGCCTCCAAATTCCCCACATCTAAATCCCATCTGTGGGATGTGCTGGAACAAAACAAGTCCAATTCATGGAGACCCCACCTCACAACTAACAGAAAAATGTTCTGTTGCTAACGTCTTGGTGCCAGATACCACAGCTGACCTTCAGGAGTCCTTTGGAGACCGCACCTTGACGGGTCAGGGCTGTTCTGGCAGGCAGTTATAATGTTTTGTCTGTTAGATTTGACTTCGTAACCATTCATTTACTACGGGATATTGATTTCAGGAGAATGGGTGCAAGTGCTGATGGGGGAGGATGGAAGAGGTAGGGAGAAACGAAAGACGCGCGCTGAAGAGCTGAGACGGAGGAGATTGAACTGATCCTCAGTGGATGTGTGAGGGAGTAGAGACCGGCTCACACTCTCACTCTCTCTCTCTCTCTCAGACGCTCTCCTCCAAACGCCCCCCCTCCTCCTCCTCTCTCTCTCTCTCTCTCTCTCTCTCACTCCCTCTCTCTCTCACTCTGCTTCTCTGGGAGCGAGAAGAAACGCGGAGGGAAGAATGAGGAAGAGGTCCGCTCTGCTCCGCACCTCCTCGTCCCAACCAATGCGGGTTTGCTGATAAAGCTCCGCTCCGGTCATTCGATCATACAGGTCGCCCCGAATGGAAACGAAGGAGTCGGCAACAACTGAAAAACAACAGCAACAAATAAAACTGCTGTCGGTGCATGGGAACCCTGACTCATCTCCCCTCAGGTCGTGCGTCTTGCTCGGTGGATCTGCCGCCTGGATGATCGTATAAGAGCTCCCTGCGCCTCCTCCACCAGTGGCTTACCTCTGCTCCTCCTCTTGCTCCGCGCACTACTACTAGAGCCCCCGTGCAAGTGGTTTTACCGCTGATAGTCCTCTGTGGATTGTTGGAAACTCTCTGGATAAAAAGGTATGGCAGTTATGATGAGAACGAATGCTGAGTGTTTGGTTGCGTGTCTGGGGAATATAAGTTTGGGGGGGAGGGAGATGGAGTGGATGGGGGAGAAAGTGGACAAGAGGGAACCCCGATCGTGAAAGCACCGCGCCTGGAAAAGGCTTTAGATATGATGTTGAGACAAATGTTTCCTCACCTCATCCGTTCACGCCTCGCTCACCGCGACTCCGCGCCTCTCCTCCTCCTCCCTCATTCCGAAATGTAAATGGAGAATACTGATGCTTTGAAGTCACTGGGAGATAATCACATTTCTCTGTTCATTTAGAAACCACAGGATTGCCCTGTGGCTTTTAAAAAAATATATTATTATTACTCCTCTTTTACTCTCACCCTCTCCCCTTGCTCTCCTACCTCCCTCTCATGTTTTAAGTCAGAGCGCCTGCCTCGGTTTTTTTTATAGAGGAATAATAATTAGGGATGCAGAGCACGTTCAGATTGCCACACTAGCACCTTTTTATAGGCATTCAGTGTGGAAGTTGGATGGCAAACATGCGCAGTCCAGGCTAAATTACGCTTTAAATATGTTAATCCTCCAGAGGGTGAATGAAGGAGTCAGTTGGTAACAAACGCGTTCTTCATTTCTTGATTTGCGCCTTTCTGCACGTCCCCCATCCTTTTTGCGCCAAACAGCGCAGTGCTCCAGGGGTTGGTGGAGTGTCTCTGCGCATCATCGCACAATAGGTTTGGGAGAAATCTGTGTATGGACCCCACTCTGACTTTGAATGGGTTTAAGTCTACTGAAATGCAGCTACATCAGTTAGATGTTTAGACTTTAAAGATGAAATGCGTGGAGAAATAGATTCTGTCTGTGTTTGGAAAATAGGAAAAAAGAAAAGAGCCAAACTTACAAGTGTGTCTGCGACTGTTTCTACAAACCTGGCTCAGATGAAAGAGAAGGAAGCAGCTTTTCATTCTCTTGACGTGACACTCCAAACGCTCAGTCTTGAGAGGACTGTTTGGCACATCAGCCAGGTACCATCAAGGCTTTCCAGGCAATATTTTCCAGCTGACTTCAGTCGAGGCTTTATGGGTATGAAGCAGAAGGAACAATCCACTATGGATGGTAATGAAATATTTATTTATCACAACGAAATTCTCAAGCGCAGCCAAAGGCCTCTAATGCTTAATTTACCTTCCACCAGTGATGCAGTTAAATAGAAGATATCGCAAGGCTTCATTCAGACTTTACAGCAAAACAGCCTCTGTGGTGGACTTTTCTGTTTAAAAGCTGGCCTTTTTCTATGTTTTAGCCAGATTCAGGTCATTTCTCTGTGGTTATTCATAGGCCCTGTTCTTAATCTGGTTGAGAACAGCATATACCCTGCACACACGCACACGCAAAAACACACACACACACATGTTTCTTTAAACTTGCAGCTGCCATACTGGAGCAACTGCTAGGTTTCTTTGGTGTAGATGTGTTATTATAAGCTCCATCCCAGCACATACCACACAGCGATGTATAGGAGGTTTGGTGGGCATGAATTGTTACTTTATATTATCATTAAAGCCTTTCATTTCCTTAAGAAATGGCCCGTCAGATTTTACTGTAAATTGCATCTCTGTTTAATTTCTTTACAGATAGTAATGGTAATGATATTAATCTTAGCAGATGTAAGAGTAAGACTGGCCATCAGTGTAATATCAACAATAGACATGTCTGTTTAGTATGATTTCATCCAGATTTTACTGTGTTTTCCCCACCTACCAAACAGGTCTTGTGCTCCTGAAGTGAGGGGAACGTGTGCGCTATAGTTATAGTAAACATATTCATTCCACGTGAATGATGGCTCTTGTTTCTACTTATATAAAGTGAAGAAAAAATGGGAGAAAATACAAAAGAAAGATCAGCCAGCTTCTTTCAGTTAATGGAATGTATTTCTAGTCCACTTTAAAGACTGACTTTTGCGATATTTAAATGACATTTAATTTATCATTTAATCACATTTAATTAAATTAAATTTCAATTTCACTAATTTTGATTCATATTCAATTTCATTTTTTTGACCTAATTTCACCTTTGTTTAATCAATTAGATCACAGAATTTTCTGTAAAAAAAAAGAAAAAAAAAAAGTACCATAATGAATCCGAAGTATCTAACAGTGAATAAAGAACTGTACTCTGAAAACATAACATTTCAACCACTGACAGGTTAAGCCAGAATATTTTTGTTATGGATGTTGACGTGTTGGAAGCAGGAAAATGGGGAATCGTCAGATCTGCAGATCATGCTGGGAGTTTCCGGTCTGTAGTGGTTAGAACCAGCCAGTATGATGTAAGGAAGGACAATCGGTGAATCAGTCTCAGGATAATGGAAGGCTAAAGATCAATGGTGTGCGTAGGAAGAAAAAGCTTGCCCATGTTGTCCGATCCCAAGGAAAGAGCTACCATAGCACAATTTTCTGAAAAAAAAAATCTTCTTCTCCTCAAAAGGTTCATATCAGAGAGTCACAGAGCAATTTTGGTGAGAAAAGGTCTGCCCCCCAACAACATCAGGCACATAGTTTTTTATGTTATAGTTGATCCGTGTATAAAGGGGTGGCTTTTCCTCAGTGGGCACGGTCGCCTCACAGTCGGATCATTGGCAGGTTTGCCATTCGAGCCCACCAGTCTACATTTCATAGTTTCCTTGAGCAAGACCCTGAACCCAAATATGCTCCCCGGGTACTTCAAAGGGGCCGCCCCATGCTCCTTCAGGAATGGGTCTAATTATTATTATTACTGTATAGACAAATGTTCGTGAAAGATCATGTTCGGACCTCAATTATGTACTGCAACAGATAATAATAATCTAGGAATTCATTTTAATGAGAAATTAAAATGCAAATTCATGGGTTGTCTTCAAACTTACACCCCATCAAAAATCAACAATAGAAACTGTCAGTTGTAGCAGCCTAAGTCATTATGTTGATTGTACGATTATATTACAATGCCTGTCAACAATGTTCAATTTAAGGATTAAAACAGATGATTCATTTGCATAAACAGGCTTTCTGCTAATAGCATTGACCTTCCTCTACTTCAGATATGAAGAAGAGTTGCTCTCAGGTACACACATACACATAAATACACATAAATCATTCTCATGTTAGCTTCAATAGATGCATTGGAGAGGCGTCATTGGTGATTGTTGTTGTTTACGTGCCAGGACACTGCATGTGCAGGTGGTGTTTGTAATAGCACAGAATTGATGGTGGTAACTTTACCTTCAGCAAAATAACAAAGTTCATTGGAATTGTGTCAGAAATCTGGGAAACAGCAGAGTAATACTTCTAGAATGAGAGTGAGGCTTGCTATCAATGTCTCCTTGAAAGTGCTCCTTTGCCATTTGTGTGCTTCAGTTTTGTCTTTGCATTTTAATGTTGATGCACAAAGTAGGCATACCCCACCCCTTATTCAATAAGGTCACTGATTAAAGAGGAATCCACACAAGGTTGCGTGCAAAGCATTGAGTCGTTTAACACAATATGATGACAGGCATATAATGTATTTAAGACAATTTAATTGATTTATATAGCAGATTTGTTTGCCTCACTGCACTTTACAGACAGCACACCCAAACTAGTTAAAGAGAATCTCTGAAGTCTGCTCTTTGGGGATTAATAGGACTGACTCAAGCCACAAATGCAACATTGATATAATCACCTTAGAGATAGAGACCCAGAAAGCATTTTGGCAGTTATTGAACAAACTTTTGCAACATCATCAGTCACATTTATATCCCATCTGGCAAGTAATTTTAAGGAAAAAATGATTTCCTCATATTACTATATATTATTTCCTTATTTAATTCAACTGCTAAATGCTCCCAGTTGTTTTTGAGCGAGCTGCTTACCCTGTCTGTCAGCAGTTTGACGTATATCATCGGTCCGTCAGAACGTTTTCGGCTGATAACAGGGTATTATTATTATTATTATTATTATTATTATTGATGACGGCTGTGAGAGCGAACCAGAGAGTTTACTACCTACAAGTAGGTAGTAAAGCCAAAACCATTAGTCTGTAGATGCTACAAGGGTCTATAGAACAGAGATATCACCTGCTGGATAGTTAGAGAAGTAGAAGTTTGACATTTTGCCAGCTGCTTTCACACTTTGTTAGCGATACCTTAAAAAAAATCAGGTATAGATAGAGGAAATGGATATTGTATGTTATCATAGTCAGAATCTCAGAACATGAGACACTTATACTGGTTCCACAACTCAGGAAAATTGGTCTGTTGTTAGTTCAAGAACGAATGCTTTACTTTGTCAAGTTCCTCTCCCAGGAATGAACGGAGCGATGCAGATAATGGAGATGATTTATTTGCTTTTTAATTTTTTAATTATGTTTTAATCTTACACACACAATTCCTATTAGTTTCCCCGAGCTTATCATCGCTCTCCTGCAAGTTTGTCAAATCCCAGATGGGCAGACACACAGGTAATGCTGATGGATAGAAAGAATGACAGGCATGAACAAATAGTCGTACGGCGCCAGCCTGAACATTTCCTTCTCTCCAAGTGTAATATTATGAGGAGGAATTGTGCCTGGAGGGTTTGCAGGGAGGCAGATTTAGGCTAAAAGAGAAAATCACCATAATGACGGTAAGTGCAGACCGTTCATTTTCAGTCATTTGCAGCGGCATATTCACCCCTGTCCTTAAACATATTCACAGACAAAGCCCCAGCAGAGGAAATAAGATGACGTAAAATAATCATTGTTTTTCCTGTCTTGTTCCTTTCTTCTTTTCCTCTAATCTTCTTTTTCCTCCAGGTATATTAACCACTATGCTATATTATATTTCTCGCTGTCAGTCTTTCCCTGCCTGTCATGATGACATGAATAATGGACGGGCTTCACCTCGGAGCAGATGGCTAAGACGTTTCTTTGTGTTCAACAGCATCATGTTGCTAAAGGTCATCATGTACTCATGTCAAGACACTCACACTTTCAATATCTCCTTTCTCCAATGTGATTTAGTCGAGAAATTAGAAATTAGAAATTATTTTTCTTTTCATTTTTGCAGACAGTGCATTCAAATCTTTCCTTTTTCTTCATTCCCTGGGTGCTAACTTCACAAGAGCAAAGAGGGAACTTCTTGATTCAATGCAGTTTTTGGGGATTTTGTAAATCATTTTGTGGATTTAAGGTGTTTGGTTGTGGTTTTCAATGTTTACTCAAATATGAAAACACATACATCCATTATTGTAATTCTCTCAATGTGTACAATTCTATTGTACACATTGTGTTTTACTCAGATAGTTCATATTTTACCCACTAGGGGAGGCTTTTTTCTAAACACTGTTTTATGAGGATTGCTTCCTAACCGTTGGTTCGATTTAGTCCAAATTTGGTGCATATGAATACAATCAATGTACTCTATCTTTAAAGAATAATATCTTTCTCTGTGTCTCGTGTAATATCCACAGAGACCTTAGGGCGAAAGATTGGTTTTATATGTCATATAAATACATGACACTAGGGGGATATTTTCCCTAAACAATGTTTTATGAAGATAGCTTCCGATTTATTGGTCCGATTTACTCCAACTTTGTGAATATGTACAGGCTCAACGAGATTTTTCTGGGGATATACCCTTGCTGTCGGGGATGGCAAAGTAGGTATAGTTTCTATTGAAAAATGTGTGTCGCTTGACAGAACCTTTTTATTATGTGACCAAGAAAGTTCTGTTCGACAAACAGGATTAATTTTCTAAAAAACATGTTTTACCAAAAGGTTGAGCTAAACTTATTTAAACTGACTATTTCCCATATGATACAAAGTTTTTCATTAAATAATTTTAGAAATCAGTTTTTTACTGAATTAATCATTTTATAATACATTTATAGTGTCTACGATATTAAATGAATGAATGTCCCACAAATAAAATACAATACAATTAGATACACTATATACAATACATGCAAATGAGTATTTTTCCACATATTTCTTCTGCTTGACAAGGACATTTAAGGGTTTTAAGAAACCTAACCAAGTTAAGAAAACATATGCAAATCAAGAAAACATCTTCATCGTTTGAGAGCACGGGAATGTTTTGCTCTTAAAAGTGTTACACACACATACACACACACACACACATACGCACACATAGACAGACGCAGGAAAACTAGAAAGAGCCTTCATTCATTGATATTTGTGTATCTTAGCTTTATTCCACCCTTGTCTTGATTTTCATTGTTTATTTTTATTTATTTTTAAAGGAATCACATTATAAATTAACATCATTTTTATTGGTAAATGTGACTAATGATGTCTACACTTCATTTGGCTGCATTGTTGATAAAGATTTAACAATATGGGTCCATCAGACGCATGAACATTGGGTTTATAAGAAATATACATAGATTATACAAGGTTTAACTATATGTATTATCGCTTTGTTTTCAAACTGTGGTTACGAATTATCAGTGAGTATTCAGAAGTCCAGTGTGTGTCTGTCTGTGTCAGTGTGTTTGGCTTTTTTCCTGCTCTTTTGGCTTGTGACCTACTGAAATGGAGCCAAGTTTTTGAGGTCATAACACTTGGGAAAATCATGGCTGGAGATTCTGAAATCTGATATTTCAATTATCAAATCCAAAATTGCAGCCACCATTCAGAAACTAATCCTCTCTGTCATTAACATCGGACACAGAGACATACACCATTGAGTTTAGTTATAATATCTGCTTGGATATCAGTTGGGCCTTTATCAAATTGCTGGTATTAGTTCCACAGTAGAGAGAGCGCTCCACTCTATCAATCCTTTGAGTTATTTTTTGCAGTTGTATAAAACGGAACTATTAGAGGAACAGGTAGTTATCCAAAGTCATCTGATGTGTAATCTACTGATGAAGCATAAAGTAATCAGGACTTTGTAAGCAAGGTTTATCAGGGATGTATGTGAGGAGGAATTATAAGTGAGACGGTTTGTTCTCTGGAGAACAAACAGAAACTGGAGAGTAGTTTGCTGGTTTTAATTCCAAAACCAGCAGGAGAACAACCACCGTATTCTGCTCTGGTGGCACTGTGAATACTACTGGCACTGCTATTAATTTAATCTCAAATAATTCATTTTCCCATCCTTTTCTTTTCTAATTTGTTGTGTTCACGAACAAAGGTAAATACATCAGCATCAGCACGTTTAATCAGTTTTTGTTTATTATTTGATCAAGGCTTAGGTCGTTTTCACACCAGCCTTGTTAAGGACGGTTGAACCAAACACTGGAGCGTTAACCGCCTTGATGCCGTTTGTTCGGGTTGTTGTTAACGCAGTCCAAGACTTCTGGTGAGACCCAAACAACCGGATTCTAGAATGGGTGGTCTCTGGCCACTCGCAAGTGACCTCTGGAGCGGTTATGTGCTGGTATGAACCGTATCCACGTCAATGATAGAAAGGCTAATATTTGACATGTTATTTCCTTCACTCTGAGTTCATTCATTCATTCCAGGATATGTATCGATTCTACTAACACATGCTATATGTTATTGTGAACGCTCACCTCATTCGTTTCCTTTGGATGGCAAACAGGTCGGGGTAGGATCTCATCAGGGCCAGCCGTCTTCTGTGGTGGGTTTGTCTGATTGCAGGACATCGTCCGTGGAACGCATGTATTATTCAATTATTTAAAACACGCTCTCTGACCAGGCGTCCTATACCCGCCTAAAGTCTGACCAATAATTGAAGGGCATTTCCTTGCACATGACTTTTATTTACAATTTATAGTCCGTTTGAGTTTTGCCTTTTTAAATGCAAACCGAACAACCGGAAAAATATAATTATATGTTATTATTATTATACATAGTTATTATTATTTTCTTAATTTTCATCATAGATAAAGAGTCTCGAAACCGTAAATCAACTGATTTAAAACGAAAGTCATCCAGCCTTTCTTATGTTTGTGCCGTCCCCATAATTCTGTCGGTTTGCGATCCAGATCAAAACAAGCATGATATTAATGGCTTTGAGGATGGCTGTTCTGAATCCAGCGCTGGCCTTTTTTTCATAATAGCTACACTTGTGCACAGTGGAGACACCAAATGAACTCAAAGCGTGATATATAATTGCCCATTTTTCCTACCTGTGGTTCATCTCCAACAGTGATACTCAATAATGGTACTTTTTTTAATAATGGAACCCTTGTAAATATCCTTTTCAGCAAACACCATAAAACCTTTTTTCTTCCTTTTTCAAAGAAGTACAGTTAATGTTTCATGCAAAAATAATAGAATGACTTTGGAATTTCTCATGAAGTAAGTAACTTATTGTAATTTGTTGTAGTAGTTGTCTTATTTACTCCTTTCTCTGTGTTTTCAGCTGTAAAGCAGCAACGTTTAAGCTCAGATGTGTTGATTTTTGTCTTACATTCAATATCCAAACTTCCTTTTCCCTTTATTTGTTATCATCTCACCTTATTGATTAAAATTATTTTAGAAATTAGACTTAGACATACTTTATTGTTCCCAGTATAATAGACACATCCTTTTGATGTGGTTTAGCTGAAAATAAGAGTTTTATTCTATCCACATTTTCTTTTCTCCAATATCTTTTTTCTTTTAACTGCTTTTGTGAAGCTTATATATAGAACAATACAAGCCCAAAAAAACATTATGACACAATGAACATTATGGCACACTTTATAAAATCAACACAAAGGACAGAACACACATACCTGTACTTACATACTAAAAAGATGCAAATAATCAAACAAAAACAAGCACAGCAAAAATTTAAATTTAAATTTAAATTGGCTTATTAAATAAATCAAAATAAACAACTTATTCTCCAAAATTTCATGGCCCCAATGTATAGCATCCACTGGTGTGGAGAAACAGTGCAATACTGTACACTACTGCATTTGTATTAGAAAACAACCAAATCCCGAACCACACTAAATTATTGATGACATGAAAATACCACACAAAGCTTTGTGAGGTCACACAGGAAGACTGTGGACGGCAAGAAGCTGCTGAATCACAGTAGACAAGAGATAAATGTTTGGTTATGAGCTTTCTGAATTGATGTTTCATAAAACAGACATGCGATTCTTCTTGAAACTTGAGGAAAACTCCCAGACACCTCGGCTGAACCCACTCAGTTCAAATCAACACAGCAGTCAAACTGAGCACTTGTCACCCTTGGTTAATTTCACCTAGGATTTATTAGGATTAACCGTGATTATGCACTACCCAGCAGCAGATCTGGGAAACAAACGACTTTCAACGACAACATTAGTCCAGACACACATTCCATAAGTATGTATGAATGAACAGTGACTATACACTTTGCTGTGGGAAGGGTTTCTATGATGTTGATTTATGATGGCAATTTTAGGGAAATAACAACATAATAAGAGGAAAAGTAGTAATGGAAGTATTGATGTTTGGTAAATTGTGCTGTGTCTGCGTGCAGTAAATTATTGTGAAATGGATGTTGGCTTGAGGAATGTTTAGGAAGCTTTCTTGAGAAGCGCTCTAAGGGTTGTCTGAAGTTCTCGTTATCCAAATTAAAAAGAATATCACACGTGATGGGCAGCAGTGCTTTCACAAAAGCTCTACAAATAGCAAAAAAATGTCGTGTCAATATTATCATGAATATTCATGGACATTATGAATTCATGTACATCGTTCTGTGGTTTATTATAAATTAAATGTATTATTATTATTATTATTAGTAAGGTATTTGACAGCCTGGAGATCCCCCTCTATCTCCCCTCTTTGCCACTTTGGAAAAATAACTGTGAGAAGATCGCAAAGCTTTTGTCCTGTCCACTGTCCTTGATTACTGCGGTGTTTAATGAATAATATCTCTGGCCAGATGGAATGCCATTGCATTAATGATTTCGGCACATCATTAGTTGGGATTACATGGACCCTTTTCCTTTTCTACTGACTGAAATAATTCCCATTGAAGAGTTCCTATCGTCTCCTTATGTGAGCTGTGATCTTATAGGTGTGGTTCTGATGGAACAGCTGTGTGACAAGCATGAAAGCACAAAACACGATTATATGAAGTTTTTAATCAGAAGACGGGCGTCTACCGTGTGATCAGTGCAATATTTGTTGTTATGTGATGCTTCTAATCAAAGGCTTGGTAAGAATGCAAGCCATTAAAGGGAGATGACAAGCATAAAAAAGTCTTTTCGGGACCTTGGTGGACCTAGTATGGTTAACATTACATTACAAACCTAGATTCACTCACGTACAGATTGCAACCAGGAAATAAATGGCTCCGACATTTAGAAGGTGTGATTGTTCTTCTGATTAGTTTATTAAAAGGTTAACACTCCCCTTTATGCAAGAAAATGAAATATTAGTCGGTTTCGGCATTTTTATTTATTTTTTCTATCCAAAATGTGTTGCTATGGAGCGGCTTTAGCTCTAAAGCAGTCGTCCCACCGGGAGATGAGGGTTCAAGCCCAGCCCGTATTGCTACATGCCATGGGTCCTTGAGCAAGACTTTAAAAGCCCTGTTCCAATAGGGATGGGTGAAAGGCATAAAACACATTTCAAAATACTGTACTTTACGTATACATGTTCTGTGTAACAATGTGATCAATGAAATAAGAATTATTATTATTATGTGGAGAATTTTCATTCTGATTAGGGTTTTTATTGTGAGTTGATGGATTTATGCCTACAGTTGTTAAATTGCTTTTAACTGCAAACATGCACATCAAGTGCAAAGATCATATCAGCCCATCTAAATGTTTTCTATTAATAAACCTTTTCATAGACATAATCATGTATGTTACAACACATAATAAAAGAAGAAAAGACCCCAAGTCTGTGTGCATGTGTGTGTGTGTGTGTTTGTGTGCGTGTGTGTGTGTGTGTGTGTGTGTGTTTTAGGAAGTTGTGCTTAAAAACGGATTCCCCCACGTGTCTGTTCCTTCATCCGATTCCTTTCTCCTATTGAAGAACACCTAGGTACTCTGTAGTTTACTGTGCAGTTCAGAGCTTTTTTGAAATTCCTTCTTATAACTCTATAGATTCTGAACTGAATTTTATAGCTAGGCTCCTATTTATGCAGGGATTCCACAGTGAGCCTTAAGGGTTGTTGAGTCTTGTGTTGTTAGGGTTCTCTGGTGGGTACACATTAAATCACAAGGAACACTGTACCCTAGAAATGATATATTTGGCTGTTCCCTATCGGTGTTGCAGCGGATCATCTCCGTCGATCGATAGTTGCCGCCGGTAACCACCTGCCAAACCGTACCAGTGACAGTATTCGTTAACCAGGGCCCCAACTGATACAGTTAGGCAATCCGGTTCGTTTTCAGCAAATACTGTAGATATGGCGTAAGTTTCAAGAAGCCTTTACTGATGCAAACCCTCTGGGCTTGGGACTGGCTCTCAGTATCATCATCAAATCAAATTATATATTATCTTCATTGAAAAACTGTTTTATTGAAATTCAGATTATGCCTCAACAGTTGCACCTAAAGAGCAGGCATGGGGAAAAGCAGTCTGTGTGAAGTAGAGGAGGAAAGACTTCATTGTCCTCAAGATCTATTAGATAAGTATGATGTATTTCAATGTGCCTCTTTTTCCATGTTAAGCTGCTATCGGCCAATTTAAAACTATAATCCAAGGGAAGACGTACCCCTAACCAAGCAACAACCAGAATACAATGTTGACATCACATTGGTCCATTTTCCTTTCAATTCTCTGAATATCATTACATGTACATATTGGGAGAGGAAGCTGGCGTTGTTCGCTGCATCTCCGTCCAGACCGAGAAGTTCTGCTGCTCTGAGTTTCTAAAGCGCTATATAAGTGTATTATTATTATTATTATTATTATTATTACCAGCAAAGAGTAGTGTTTTATTTATTTATTTTTTGTGTGTAGCCGATGGTTTATGACACACTTTTATTCTTTGAAGCTACAGAATAATAAAACACATAGGTGCTAGTACTTTATTTTCTCATCAAAGCAGAACACTCATAACAGACCGCCCAACTCAACTTCTACTCTACTCTTTCAAATAAGAGCAAATAAGATAACCCACAAACAGGAAACATTAAATCACTTGGTGCATTTGCCGAGGAAAAGAACATGAAAATGGAATGCCTTTGTTTGTCAGGTTACAGGTGAAAAACATGTGTTTGATCATAAATATCATGAATTAATGCCTCGTGTAGTAAAAGAAAGCTTTAATTTCTTACTCATTATAAAAGAAAATCTGTCCATCCTCCCCATTTTTTACTTTACTTTACTTTTTACAAACTCAGCTCATACTTATCAGAATCAGAATCAGAATCAGCTTTATTGGCCATGTATAGGCATACAAGGAATTGACTCTGGTTAACTGAGCTCTCACAGTACTAACGTCATATAAATAATTTTAAATGAAATTGTAAACAAATACAAGCTATAAATGGTACAAATATTTGTACCATTTAAATTTTTTCTGCAAAGTATCCTGTAATAATCCTGAAAAAAAGCTACATCTAGTGTAACATTATGATTATATGGTACTATGAGTGTGTGGTGGTAACCACTGTTGCCTTGCAGCAAGAAGATTTCCGTGCACCCGGTGTCTTTCGTGCCCCCAGAATACCTCCCACAGTCCTAAAACATGCAATAAAGGTGATTCGCTGACTCTTAAGCTAGCTATTGCTTGAAAGGTGTGTGAATTATGCATGAAAGGTTGTTTATCACAGTTGGGATGATTTGGAAACCTTTCCAGGGTGTACCCTGCCTCTCGCCCAGTATCAGCTGGATTATGCTCCAGCCCCATGTGATTCTCCAAAGGACATGCGTTTACAGAAAATGGGAAAGGATTATTATTATTATTCTGCTTTAATGTGTATACTTAAACACCTTCGTACACAGAGAAAGTGCAGTGTTGAGTTTCAATACCCTCTCAGTTATGCACAGAGGGATTATTTTCCCCGTGGAAAATAGCAAAACAATTTGCTATTATCATGTTATATGAGGCAACTCTGCTGAGTAAGTGTCGGGCTACATGGACATGTTAAATAAATTGATTCTAAGCTAATCTGATCTCTTTTTTGCATTCACAACTTTACATTTTATGTTTCTATGGAAGCAATTACATGACAACTAGAGGACTTGTTTGAAGTCTTAGTGTTGGGATTTTGTAGCCGTTCAGAGAATAATGTATTTAAGACAAAAATCTTCATCGCTACCTGTGGTTAAAGTGTTATCAACGACTGAACTTCTTCATGTAAGCTGTTTGAAAAAAGTTGATATCAAAAGGAGAAGGAGGACCAACATCTACATTCAAAGAACTAGCACTCACTTCAGCAGAACAAAGCAGACATCCAACGCCACAATTTAAAGAACTCTACAACATTTGAATACTAAAATAACAATAACAATAATAATAACAAACCTTAATTTTGGTCAGGTAAGACTATTCGTTGGCCACTTACTCTTTGGCAAATGTATGCTGCCAAGTAGTAGTAGTAATAGTAGTAGTAGTAGTAATTCTTTCTTCTTCTTTTCTCTTCCCTCTTAAGGTACAGCATCTTCATAAACGTCATCTCATCGCACTGGTCCAGACGTCATCATGGGCCGCAGGGATCACTGCTCCCTCCTGTCCCCTGGCCTGAGGCTTGCTATTATCCCAGTGATTCTCCTCCTGAAGCTCGATCCCTTAGTGGCTGGCACCCTCCCTGAACCTAGCTTAGATGGCTCTGTTTCAGCCGTGTCCACAAATAAAACTGAATGCAGCAAAGCCGAACCATGCGCAAGGGGGGTGGTCTTACCCATTTGGGAACCCCAAAACCCGTCATTTGGTGACAAGGTGGCCCGGGCCACGGTTTACTTTGTGGCTCTGGCCTACATGTTCTTAGGCGTGTCAATCATCGCTGACCGTTTTATGGCATCAATAGAGGTCATCACATCCCAGGAGAAAGAGATCACCATCAAGAAACCCAACGGGGAAACTACCACCACCACTGTTCGGATCTGGAACGAGACCGTCTCTAACCTTACCCTAATGGCTCTGGGCTCTTCGGCTCCTGAGATCCTGTTGTCCGTCATAGAAGTCATAGGTCATGGGTTCAATGCTGGTACACTGGGCCCCGCAACCATTGTAGGCTCTGCTGCGTTCAATATGTTTGTCATTATTGGGATTTGTGTGTACGTCGTGCCCGACGGTGAGACAAGAAAGGTCAAGCACCTTCGCGTCTTCTTCGTCACAGCTACCTGGAGTATCTTCGCCTACATTTGGCTCTACCTGATCCTGTCTGTGATCTCGCCTGGGGTTGTGCAGGTGTGGGAGGCGCTGCTCACGTTCTTCTTCTTCCCCATCTGTGTTGTGTTCGCCTGGGTCGCTGACCGCCGCCTGCTGTTCTACAAGTATGTGTACAAGCGCTACCGCACTGGCAAGCAGCGTGGCATGATCATCGAGACGGAAGGAGACCGTCCCCTTCCCTCCAAGGTATCCTCACAGGAGTTAACACCGACTTTCCCGTTTATTGAAACTCTGATATTATATTTTTAGGTTGTGTCACAGATATGAGTAACTAATTCAGCAAATCAGTTGTTTAGTCTAAAGAAAAGTTGCATCAATAAAAAGAAGTCGGAGAAGGTCAGGAACATTAGACAGGTTTAAGGAAAACATGAGTGTTATTCAACTTAATCTGAAGAGGACGCAAATAAAAATTATGAATCACATTTATTAAGATATCCCCTGGTCCAACCATGAATAACTATGCTTCATTATACTTGAGCAGATTCAGTTTTTATGTGCAAAGAGGGAATCATTTATTCTGACAGGACTATCAGTCTCTGTCAGAATGCAATATTTCCAGATGTAAATAATCACATTATATAGTACAATATTTCCATAACCATAGAAACATTAGCAAAAACTGTAAAAAAAAAAAAAAAAGAAACGAAAAAAAAGACGTGGGTTAAGCGGTATTTGCTATAAGTACTTGTACCACTTAAAACATAAGCTTCTACTCTTATTATAATTACCAGTACGCAACTGGACTTCTGGTTTAGTGTTGACGACATTTCACCTCTCATCCAAGAGGCTTCCTTAGCTCTAGATCTGATGAGGAACTGAGCGGAGAAACGTCCTCAACCCTGAAGCAGATGACCAGTCGCCTCAGATTCAAGCCTCAAGGACCAACATAATACCTCTATTTGTAAATATCTAGAAATTTTGCAGGCATTTCCCAGAAATCATATCCTAATGATGATTGAAAAATTATATGAAAATAGAATATACATTTCTGGACCAAGTCTAAAATTATTGTTTAATGCCAGGTGGTAGAATTTCTTTATTAGCATTTCATGAAGAATATAGTTGTTGTCAGGCATTCTCTCTTCTCCAAATACATTATAGACACAGACAACATACCACCAGTTGAATTTTTTTAAGCTTACATTTGGCATTAGAATTGTTAAATGGATTAATTGAAATTGATTAAAAGAAAAAGGAAATTAGCATTCGGAGACTTTTTGAATTGAAAACCGAAGATTAAAGGAAAGAAGCTGTCATAGCATTTAAATGATTTGCGTCACATGTGTCACCGTGGTTTCTTGTGGGTTAATAGTTGGAAAACATTCTGGGATTAAAGGACACTAGAATCTATGTGATTCTGCTGTCCCGTGGATGGTTTTTTTAATCCATTCATAGCATTAAAACTAATTCTTACTTACTAAAGCAGGGCGTACACTGTAGGATTCAATTGATAATGAGCCTCAGGTCTGTGTGGCCGACTGACGGGGTTTGTCCGGATTTTGGTTTGTCTTGCATTGTCAGGGGGTTGCTAGAGCCAATCGGCAGCTCCCAGACAACCGTCGGACAATTGGATGGTTTTGTGGTGTGTCAGAAATTTGGTCGGATGACTCGAGCATTCACACAATTGAAGCAGCATCTCGACTCGATGGGCTGACATTAGCGCCTTCTGTTCTCGTTGCGCCTGTGAGAAGTGGCTACTGCGCATCTGAGCTGCAATGGCAACATGACGCGTCGTGTGAATAATAAGTAACAAGTAGTCATAAAGTAGAAAGTGCAGTTTGTGGCTGGTAGCAACTGAACAGCAAGGATAACGAAAAAGAAGGATTAACCGCTGTCTGAGGCGGTGCTGGCTATTAAGATATCATCTATACAGTCAAGCGTAGCTTGTTTACCTCAAATCTCTGTGCAAAATCAACTAGTCATATAGTCCATGGCTTCCTAGAGACCTACAAGTCATTTCTATATTGTTAGCGTGTTGCTAGCAACATACGTACAACATAGCTAGCAAACAACATTGCTAACAAACAAACTTCTTTCCGTCTCTGAGCTTTCTAATGAAACTTAATTGACGATTGTCAGTAGCGACAGCTGGCTGCAGGGGCCAGTACAGTTCTGTACTGTATGAGCATCAGTTTCAACAATTGAGTCATTCCTGCAGTTTGAGTTTGAATCAAACAGCCACCACTCTTAAGTCCTACAGTCTAAGCTTTGCTTAAGTCTTATGATTGTTCCAGAAATGTTTGTCTACAGATTCATCATTCCTCTCCAAAACCTTAAATCTGACTAAATTAGCCTTTTTCCCCATTTAAAGGTGGACATTGAGTTGGATGGGAAGATGCTGAATTCTCATGGTGTTGACTTCCTGGATGGTCCCCTGGGTTTGGATCTGGATGAGAAGGATCTGGATGAGGAGGAGACCCGCAGAGACATGGCCAAGATCCTGAAGGAGCTAAAACAAAAACACCCTGACAAGGAGGTAGGTGAAAAAAGGATTTCATGTAATAATACATTAGAATAAATTTTTTTAATATAGCACATTTCATCCATAACATGCAATCCAAAATAATTTACAGTTTGGTACTAAAAGCAGCAGCAAAAGTAATAAAAACAAAGAAATCCAGGTAGTCGAAATGACGGAATGGGCTAAAAATATACCGCATCAACAGTTCTTGTAAGAAGAAAGAAAGAAAGAATCCTTCATTAGTCACATACAGTACAACATAGTGAAATTACTTCTCTGCATTTGACCCATCCCTGAGGGAGCAGTGGGCAGCCCCTCGTGGAGCGCCCGGGGAGCTAAGGTTTCAGGGTCTTGCTCAAGGACCCTACGACAAGTAGACCCTGGTGGGATTTGAACCGGCTACCTTCCGATCTTCTGGGAGACGGCCTCTCTACCCACTGAACCACAGCCGCCCCTAAGTCTAATAGAACTGGCCAGAGTGTTCTACTGTCTTGAAGCAAAGTAGCTTAAAGCATTTTCCCCACTTGTTTTGTTGGTTACTTTAGGAAAGGTTAAAAAACCAGCATCAGAAGATCTAAGTGCCCTTGTTGGTTTATAAGGTATTAAGAGGCCTGAAATGTATGGAGGTTCTATGTCATTAAGAGTTGTAAGTGAATAAAAGAACCTTAAAATCAATTCTAGAAGAAACGGGAAGCCAGTGCAGGAAAGATAAAACTTTTCCTTGTCTTTGTTTAAAGTCAGGCGGCAGCATGATGTGTGAGTATGTCTTTGTGTGATTGCTGGAACATCTAGCAGCAAATACAGAGGCCTGTAATGCAGCATTGGGTCAAAATATACAACACAGTCTAAAGATATTAAACCTGGTAGATTGACAGAGCAAGAATTAACTGCTCCGTAGTAAATAAGAATATTTCCTCTCAATTAATTTGTTTTATTGTAGGCCTGGTCTGATATCATGGGATGGAAAATAGACAGCATTTAAACATTTTTGTAGTTTTCATTGAATGAGAAGTCTCACACATCTATGCGGACCTCTCCTTTTAATTGAAATGAGGGCCAAGTCTTTTTGCTATCAAATATAGTGTGACAAGATTTGTTCTGCACTCTGTCCTTCTTATCATTTTCATATTTTACACGGAAGAGCATTAACTAAAGCTGAGCATGTCGAGACAGCCTGCGGAAAAATCAATTATTTTTATGGAAAAAGAGAACCTCATAAAAGATTTTTTTCCCTTGGGTCTGTATAATTAAAATTGAGGCTGAATGATCTTCTGACAAAATCACGCTTTTTTA
Organism: Lophius piscatorius; assembly: GCA_009660295.1. Taxonomy (NCBI): domain Eukaryota; kingdom Metazoa; phylum Chordata; class Actinopteri; order Lophiiformes; family Lophiidae; genus Lophius; species Lophius piscatorius. The sequence goes on from VRLP01000283.1 coordinate 125,822, forward strand.
TCTCAGTTATATTTTTTGACATAACCTATGTTGTCTATACTTCATTTTGTACTGTTAGCTTGATAACTCTAAAAGAAACAAAGATAAAACAATAATTTACTTTTTGATTTTTTTACACTGACAAAGTTCTGAAAGAATTTGTGATTTTTATGTTGAATATTATGGAATCATCGTCACCGCCACAGCTCGTCCTACGACATTCACTAGGGGGAGCTTTATTTTTGACAACCTTTTAGTGAAAAACATTTCTGGATATAAATCAAAAACTATTTCATGGATCAGTTTCAAATGTTATATCCACATAGACCTTAGTATGAAGAAGAACTGGATTGATTTTGGGAAAGGTCACTGGTATATTTCTGAAAATAGGGGGAGCTTTATCTACAAAAGGCTTGTGCCATTATTTCTCAACCGTTGGTCCCATTGACTCTAATACGGTGAATATGAATGAACTCGAGGAGAAATATCTTGTATATATCTTATTTAACTCTGATAGTCTATATTCTACTCAAAAGGGGGAACTTTTTGAAAATGTGCTTTTATTGGATTCCAGATTACATAACATGTAGGTATAATTATAGGTAATGATGCAATTTATTTGCTGAGCATTTTATTTAAATGTCATAACAAAACTTAATAATTGTATGTCTTTGGACACAGTGTGGCTCTAGATCCGTTCAGCCTCCCTGAAATGTAGTGCATTTATTTTAGCAAGATGGCTGCTTGCTGTCATAAAAAGTGTGGACATGGTTACTGTCATTGAAGGACTTCTCTACTTACGAATGACATCTTCAGGCTTTCGTATGTAATTTGGGCCAAATAGGACAATCTCACAAAGTTTAGATAATTGATGCCTGTTCCTCCGTGTAACTAAATCACGTATGTTGTTGATAAAAATCTGAATGTGACTGAGGGATTGTAAGAAACGTCTCATTGACTGCTTCTAAAGTTGTATTCATCCATGTAATTTAGGAACAGTTAATCATGTTGAACGAACCATTTTCACACTGTGCCTCTATGTTGTTGTTACTAGGTTGAACAACTCATTGAGCTTGCCAACTACCAAGTCCTGAGCCAGCAGCAGAAGAGTCGTGCTTTCTATCGATGCCAGGCCACCCGGCTCATGACTGGTGCTGGCAACATCCTGAAGAAACATGCAGCCGACCAGGCAAGAAAAGCTGTCAGCATGCATGAGGTTCGCTCTGATACTGGCGAGAATGACCCCATCTCAAAGGTCTTATTTGAGCCTGGTTCATACCAGTGCCTGGAGAACTGTGGCACAGTGGCTGTGAATGTGATGCGACGCGGTGGCGATTTGAGCAAAACCATTTCTGTGGAATACCGTACGGAAGACGGCACCGCCAACGCTGGCTCAGACTATGAGTTCACAGAGGGCCTGGTGATCTTCAAGCCCGGCGAGACCCTGAAAGAGATCCGCGTGGGGATCATAGATGACGATATCTTTGAAGAGGATGAAAACTTCCTGATTCACCTTTCCAATGTCATGGTGTTAACATCAGAAGGTGAGGAACCCGAGGAAGGCGAGTCAGCTAATCACTTGGACACAGTGGCTTGTCTCGGCTTACCCTCCACAGCAACAGTGACCATCTTTGATGACGACCACGCTGGTATTTTTACATTTGAGGAGCCTGTGTGCCATGTGAGCGAAAGCGTGGGCACCATGGACGTGAAGGTACTGAGAACGTCGGGGGCTCGCGGCATGGTCACGCTGCCATACAAGACGGTGGAGGGAACAGCCCGAGGAGGGGGAGAGGACTTTGAAGACACTCACGGCATCCTGGAATTTCAGAATGATGAAATCTTGTGAGTACCTTAGAGTCATAATGATTATTCTTAAATATATTCATGCAGATGGTGATCAACGTCACTGTCATATTTTCTCTGCTCTTTGTCCGCCTGATGCTGTAAATGTTATTGCTGATGATGTGAGAGAATGAGGGTGTGAGTGTGATGAGGTGGTCAGATTCAGCAGTAATGCGCAACGCTGTTTAGGGGACCTGATGAGATAATATTCCCTCAACCCTCGACGCTCTTTACCTTGTGCTTTCTGCTTTCATTGAGTCTCTCCCTTAACCTCCATCACCCTCTTCATTTGCTCTTTGCTTTGGATTCTGCTGCTGTTTTAGTCTTCTGCGTGTTACATAGATTCCGGCGCTCTGTGATGCTGTACAGTCAGCACAGCCGGATTAACCTGTGAGTTGAACCTGGATTATTGGCTGATTAGGATCATGTTTTTGTTTGATGTAATTTTCAAGAAGTTGAATGCTTTCAAAAGTGACTCTCAGACACTTAGTAGAAGTGAAAATGTACGTGAATTTGAAGCACCAGGGAATCAGGGATTTGCTAAGAAGGTGCATCTATCAGGCCAATTTATGACTTTGGATTCACAAAGGCATTTTTAACAATTTTATATTTACATAAATATGGTAGCTTTCCCTTTAGATGTATTTAGACGCAATATTCCATAGCAAAGACTCGCCTAAATATCTGGAAGTTTGTTTTGTTGTTTTCCTTATGTGAAAAGAGCTCAAACACCATCCATGCATCCCTGCTGTGAAATGTTGCATCTTGAGTTCAAAGCTCTTCTTAGCCACAGGCATTATCAGATGATGACTCACGGCGAGATCCGTGATTGTTGTCTGACAATATTACAGGAGGCCTTTAACCAAGATGATTTTCTCACAGCCAGTTGCTGTACTCCACATCCTGACCCGCTCACAGTGAGGGGAATAAGCTCCCGCAGTCAAATGTTCTACAATGCAGAACAGTTTAATGTGAAACTAGACCTAATTTAGTTTGGTTTTTTTTGCCTTTAACTCTTTTATTGTTTTGATCATGTTTAATTAGTGTATGTTGAGAGTACAGCGCAATTTAAAAGACTTGGTTCTTAATAACAACCTTAAGTAAATGACAGTGTAGTAATTACACTGTCTTAAATGTGTTTAGTCTGATTAGGGTTTTCTACAGTTGATGTGATTGTTTGACCACCTTTGTGCTTGTTCCTGTGTTGTACCAATCAACAGCTGGAAACCCCCTTTTTTTTAATCATATTTTGAAATAGACGCATGCGTACATGCACAGTCGGATACATAAAGATTTTGATAAACACCCGACTACTTTGAGTGAAAAAAGTTTTTTTTCTGGAATACAATAATTTCATAGCTTTATTAGGTATGCTACTTTCCTTGTTTGTGATACTGAAAACCTGGAGCTGCTGGAGCTGCATTGAAATATCGTACGGCATAAAACCAAGTGCTAACTTGTAGTGTGTAGGAGATGTGGAGCTCTGTCTGTTTGCGGTCACATATAACTTGTGAGTTTCAGTGTATTGCCATGGAAACGCAAAGCTTTCTCAGAGTTCTGGCGTGAAAATTATCAGATTCTTTGTGAGGAAGAAGGCTTGAAATGTTCTGCCGTTATAAATGAGTTGGAAAGAGGCTCTCCTCATAACAGTAGTGTTAAACACTCTTTAAATTGTATCGTATCGTAATCGTATTTGAATCAGATGTCTGGAAAGTTGGCTTTTCCAGACTGCGGCAGATAGTTTCCGTAGCGAAAAGCACTTACATCTTGGACTGAGTGGGTTTTAATAACACTTTGTTGAAATCAAGTGATGGACTGGAAATGATGCTCCTTCCTGCTATCATGGTTACCGTGTTTGCATTCTAATGTGTAGGTCCTACATGTCTGTGTTTCCTCGGGGAAAAGCCCTAATTGTGGAGTACTCTGACTATACACCATTACATTATTGCCGGTAGTGAAAAGGCTAGGCTCTCATGGCTAGAGTCACATGGGGTTTTCCAACCGGAATATTTCAGATTTGATTTCCACACAGTGTCATTCAAACCGCTGCGATCTGTGTGCCCCTCTACATCATTATTAGTGAATATTTAATATCACCTTCAATAATTCAAAATTGTAGCTATTATTAAAATAGATGCATGATGTGAGATATAATTGGAATATGGCTGTATTTGTAAGTGCTTTGGATTACAGGTCATATAAAATGCAGCATTTGACCTACAAATGCAGATGATTTCCAGAATCTTTTTTTTATTTAGCTTTGACTAGGTTTAAGTTTTGTGTTTTTCAGCTGTATCACTACTAATTTTCTGACAATTCTATTTCTTTTTTTTATATCTTATTTAATATAAAAATATATAAATTATATAATATTTATTCTAGCTCTTGAGCGTGATTGTGTTTGTGTGTATCCAATTTATAGCATTTACAATTAAATAGAATTAGGCTTTTTGGCTTATGTCTGCATATATTTTTATTTATTTGAATAACATTATGCATTATGTTTTTTTTAACTAATTTTAGAAACACTGCAAGTACATTCACTCAAACCAACAAAATATTGCTTTACCATCCTACACAAGTTAATTCTAAAATTTATACCAGTCCAAACCAATCAAGGTCACTATCTGCAGCTAGTAGTCAATATTGTATTAACATTTTCATGTGATCAAAATCTAGTATTTTTGTGCAATATATGAGTTATAGTAAAATTTGATCTGAGTGCCAATCTAGTTGCGAACTATACTAGCTACGTTGTGCTCATAGCTTAAGTGGGTAATGTTAGTCCAGCCTTTAAACTTATTATCTTGTCCCAAATATGATGAAAAACCACAATGTATGTCATCACTGACAACTAGGGCCCCGGATATGTCCCTAAAGGGACAGACAAGGGACATTATTAATGCTGGAAAAAGAAATGATGAAATAACTTATCTAAATAGGACTGCCTCTGGGTTAATTCTACCCTGATTCAGTTTCTGAGAGAGAGAGAGAAGAAGAGACACACACACAGAGAGGGAGAGAGAACATTGGAGGGTAAGGTTATTTCCATAAATGAGTGAATGAGGCAGTGATGGGGGGAGGATGAAAGATAATGATGGAAAACACAGAGAGGGGAAGGACAAGGCTAAAGTTGTAGACTTGTTAAAGTTCTCTTTCTCCATGTCTGTAGGAGGCCCTGTGTAATTTGACTCAGGCATACATTTTGAAGGCTTCACTGGTGTGTTTTTTGAATGGTGGATGTCTGGGAGATGGAGATGACCAGAGTGAGAGAACTGGCAAAGAGCATGCAGACAACTTCACAGCATTGGGCAGTTTGAAATTATCCCGGTTTTCTGTTTTCAGTGAAGTATTTAACGGAAAATCCCAGCCTAGTTCTTTATCTTTATGTATTTGTGTGTGAGTGTGTGAGTGTGTGAGTGTGTGAGTGCTGGCCCACTCTGATATCCACCAAGTAGTGTAATGCACCAATTCAGATAGATTTTAAAGGTCTGATTTGACACAAATCAGACTTTTAATAATTTTGCAATTATATTGTGCTGATGCTGTAGAGCTGCTACTTCTACTTGCGCTCCTAAAAGCAGTATCACAATGTAAGAATAACCGTTGTCAGCCAGTAAATAAGTTAGGTAAGGAGTGCAGACATGCAAATTTTCTTTTATATGGCAGGATTTCGTGTGGATTGTTTGCCACACACTTCTCAGCCTCCCTGAATGTTGCTTGCCCGACGAGAACTGAAAACTCGTAGGCAGAATTTGTCAGGTTAGAATACTTAACTGATTTGTTTTTCTGTTCTTAAGCAGCTTTTTGGCTTCCTGTATAATTACGCATTGATTTGAGGATTCTACTTCTTGCATTCGAGACTCTTCACAATTTTGCGCCTCTGAATCTCTCAGATATCCTTCACACCAGTAGACCCTCTCACACCCTTTGATCCTAGTCCTCCATCAATTTCAATTTACCCCCTGCCCCACTAGCCACTGACTGGGGTTAAAAGGCCTTCAGCTGTGCTTCCCCTTGCCTTTGGAAACCCCCTCCCACAAGACATCTATAATATATAGTGTCTTCATTCCCCGAAAAATCCCATTTTAAAACGCACCTCTGGCCCATTCAATCTGATGGTAAACTACTTATTTATCTTTATCTATTTCACCCTATTTTGAAATGCCGTTTATTTCTACATGTTATTGTTTTAATTGCAGGTTTGATTTTGTTGCTTACTGTTTAAAACTCTGCTACTTAATGGGTTCCAACCTTCGCTTAGATGACTCAGAATTATAAACATGGACACCCATCACCCATGAAAGACAACAAAAGAAGTTACTACAACTAAGTTTAATATAATTTAAATATAAAATAGTTGACTGAATGTGCATCTTAAAAACAGGAGTAATGTGCATTCCATAAATGTTAAATAAGTCACGTTTATACTGTTTATACTTACAACCACATCTCACATAACTTATACTTAAAAAAAAAGCTAATCTAAAAGGTGCTGGATGGGGTTTTAAACTTCTGCAGTTGTGTGGCTGTCGTGTAAACACACAACTGCAGTTTTGTAGCCATCTCAGTTGTGTTATCCATTATGGTACGCAACGATTCTGCCAGCTATGGTGGCTCCAATCATCCATAGAAAATACATTTGATATAATTGTGTAGTCATACACAGGCCTATAAGCAAATAGAACAATCTATTAGATCAACCCACTAGTATAAACATACATACACTCAAATCCGCTCTCACTAACTCATATCAATGTGACATTAGACTGTAATGTGCCTTGATGAGGTTGTAGGCTGGAGCTGCACATATATACTTACTCCATCCTACTGCCAGTGCAGCTGAAGTAAAGAAACATTGAATTCATTAGCAGAGAAGAGGAAGATAATGAGTGTTGTGGGAGTATCGCATTTTAAACGGACAGATGATTAAAACTGAGTGGGTCTGTGCTTGTCTATGTTTTGCCCTGATTTGCATTTGTTTACATTCTTCCACAGCACTGACAAAGAAAACAAAATTGGTAAAATAAAACATTTTTGCAGTTTAGTTTCTCCCTAGATTTATCCAAAATGAACACACACAGAAACACACACATAGGAGGTTCTCCAGTTAAACAATACAAGGGTGATAAGAGCTCTTAGAGAGCCACAACTGTTCCTGCTTTGTTCCTGTGTATGTGTGTGTGTGTGTGTGTGTGTGTGTGTGTGTATGTGTGTGTGTGTGTGTGTGTGTGTGTGTGTGTGTACCTACACCCGTGTCTGTAAGCGTGCGGGTGATTGATTGACAGAAGGAAAGAGTTCCTCTACTTTACTGATACCATTTTATGCTCATTACTTGAGGAGCCTTCTGTTCGGAGCCAAATTAACACTAATTCTGATGGCTAAATAATTGCTTGTTTGATTGCTTGCTTTGCTCTTGCTTGATTTGACAAACTTATTTTTTCTGTTTGACACATGATATTAAAAGACTGAAAAGAAAAATAGATTAACTTAAATAAAGGGTCACACCGTGTGCTACACTTTTCCTAATGAAGGTCAGTGATCCAGTGTTTTAAAATCCCTTGGGTAGATCAGTAACTGTGTGTATGAGTGTTTGTTTTGTTCTTTTTTTCACTATAGAATTCTTGACAGATGGCCTTTTCATCAAAACCAAAAACCTAAAGAAAAAAATATTTAATCTCTATTTATAAAGGACCAGGCAGAAACATATTTTTAATGCATGATAAATTGGGTATTCAAGTTTGTTTATTTCTATTTCATTACTAAGTGCACTAAATACCTGAATGGAAGTGGGCAAAAGAGGGAAGAACCAAAAAAGAGGAGGAAGGGCCGGTCAGCAGCTTGACAAATTAGTTCTAAACAGCTTGCTCCATAAAACACCATCGCCTTGACAACCACAGGGATGGAGACAGAGAAGAACTGAAGAAAAGACAGAGAAGGGATGCAGAGCGAGGAAGAGATAAAACCCGTGGGAGGGAGAACGAGGGTGGTGTGATGTAGAAAAAGATAGATATAAGAGAAGTATAAAGAAAACTACCGTTTCTGCCAGATGTGTCCTCTGATTTTGTAAATTCTTCACAATTGGAGATCTTTATCTATCTGCTTGAACAAAAAGGGCATGGGTGTTTTTACACAAATAAAATGAGGAGCCAATCATTGCTGTGCAATCATTTGACGGATTCCAACGCTGCGTGACATTTTGACATCCGTGAAGATGTGGGTGGTTATTAGTGGAGTCTAATTCAAAGGAAAAGGTAACACACCACCCGCCCACGATACAGTCTTTGATCTCCAGGTGCTTTCTGGGAAAAGCATGGAAAAAGCAATAACCTGCTCACCATCCATCTGGCCATGACAGGGCTGACTCTTCTTCTCTACTGTGACATCTAGCCCATTCAGCTGCGGGAGAGAAGGGGTCATCCCCTTCAACAGCCGGACCCATTTCTCACGGGGGGCTCTGTTTACAGTTCCTTAGCACTGCTTAGGAATTTAGCCTCTGAAACAAGAACAGGCGGTTGGACCAGCTGAGGGCTGATCTGCCTTTTCATTTGTGATCTCTGACGGAGCTCCGTGTCTCGCTCACAGAGGCTCATAAAGGTAGCGCTGGTACCGCAGGAGAACACCGCAGTGGGATCAACTCTCGCTGGGAGGGTAACATGTGCGCACACACAGACGTCTTTATTGTCAAAGGCCAGAAGATAAAGCATGTCAGATGTTAGTGTTTTGTTTTCTGTAACTGCTAATCCCACACAGGGGTAAGCGTACCGCCAGACTCAAAAATCAGGCAAGAATTATGTGGTGTGTGTCCTCTTGAGAACACCTGTCTCATTAGCTTATCTTTTAATCGGGGCGAGGAGCGCGAGGGGAGGGGGAGCTTGCAAATATTAAAAGAAAATACATGGGGCGGGTTCCATATTTTTTGAAGGTGAACAAGGTTGTATGACGTTTAGGAAACGCTGCACTAAGACAACAGACTTACCGTTAGTACCAAACTTCATTGACGCTTTTTTCTCCATGATAGTAGATCAGAATTATTCATTGGTTCTTTTAGAGATTCAATTTCTGATGTATTTGTTGGGCTTTTAAGTGCTGAGTTTACATGGCCTGTTTTATTGTTTTTATTGTTGGTAGTTGTTTAATGTATTTTTAAACTGGGTGTCCCACATATAGTGGAATTGTATCGTCTTGTTTCTTTTAATATTTGAAATGCCGAAGCGCCCGTCTGCAGAACAAATTTGACTTTTATGTACAAATGAAGAAACCTTGAACCTTGAGTTTGATCACATGGCAAAATGATGTCAAACATAAGGAAACTTTATGTATGAAGAGCCAAAACTTCTCGTAAGGTCATTTGTTGAGTAATACCTTCTAATGATGTGGAGGAAGAGGATACACAAGCCAGAGCAAACCTGTGGCATCTCTACATGTTGGCCTACAGTGTAGCTCGTTGTTGAGTGCAACAAGAGAACTAGTGTATTCCCCAGCCTGTCTACCTGTCGGCCCTAAGTAGTTTTAATGAATGACTACGAGCCGGCTAATGCTATTATGCTGATGTTCATTTTGGCGAGCAGGGCCTGTGATATTGGAACTGATTTTCTCCAGGTTATTTATCCTCCACGTTACTCACAGAGAGACCGCAGAGGCAAGAAGACAGCCAAATACATGTCTGTCCCTGTGTTTGAAATCGGCAGATTAAGTGAAACAGATGTAGTATTATTGTTTAAACCCCGGTTTATTTCAATCATATGCGTATCATTTCTTGTGTTACGAGTTCTGCTACTTGAAACCTGATACATCGTCAGGCCCTTCAAGACTTAATCACGGGTTCAAGGCTTGGTTATTTTTGGGCTACAGTGTTTTTAGGTGTCATGGGTTTCAAGTAAGACAGGGAGCTGAAGCAGACGGCAAAACTGTTGTGTTAGCCTGACAAGCTAATGGTCAGTAACAGATGTCAGGAAGACAAAACGTTCTACAGGAAATCTTCCCACAATCCTTCTCAGTCATTCTGGAAAGACTTTCTCATCAAATAATTCCTGTGAGCAGTATGGACACTTAACACCAGTTGTCAGACCACATCACAGATTTGTGGATGACAAAACTGGCAGGATGCAAGTTCAGGATTTACCAGCCATATTCATCAGGCCATTGAGGGGAGAATTCTTAAAAACGGCAAAGCAAAATAAAATTTACATTACTATTTAATTACATATTGAAAATCTTTCTCTCAAAAGTAGGATTGGACCGACAACACTTTTTATCAGAACAAATGCTATATTTGGAATTCACAAGGACTAAGTGCATGCCGATACTGAGTAGCAATAGAAAGACTTAACAAAAATACTTTCAAAATAGGTTCTATTTTTTAATAGGATGATATTTAATCTAAAGCCCAAGTCTAAAATGTGTCGCTATAGATGCTTTTTCAGGGAAGTGTTCAGCTTTAGTAGTACAGCGTCTTTGATGTTGTGATGTCTGGGAATTGCTTATTTGTCTTCTGGTATGCTGAGAAAACGAAGATATTCCATTTTTATTTTTTTATCTGGTTGATATAAGCCATTTGATAAGAAATACATGCGGTTTTATCTTGCAGCAGAGGATTTTTTCTTTTTGTGCTTTTACATGTCACCTCGAAAAACTTTTTATTTAGAAAATAAAAACGTATTATTCCACATTATTCCAAATTAACAACCAATAATGGCTGACCATCAAAACTGATGAACTGGGTTAGTGCTTTAATTTTTACACTTTCACAGACTGTTGATACCAATGCAACTTAGGAAGTCTTGCAAGAGATTGCAGCAGTTTAACAAACTTCTCGAGCTTTGTGCTCTACAAGTGGGTGTATTAAGTTGCATGTCACGCCTCCTCTTGACAGCTTAACAGAGCAGAATTTGAAGTCTGCTTTACTTTTCTCATAATTGCGTATATTGAAATATCTTCACATTTCTCTTCAAGAAGTTCATGTTTGTAGATTTGTTGCCGTAAATCATGTTGGCCATAAAAGAGTATGGACTGCGGTATTGTCAGTTGTTTTAAGAGTACCAGTACGAGTGCACAGGCCCAGGATTGGCTTATCAAATAATACATTGCGTCCAGTCTTGGTCCAGTCCTATTAATATTTTAATCAGGACTGGGTTTGTGTCTCAATTTTAAGCCGGTGTAGCCAGAAGACGAAGAAGAAGAAGTGTGACATGAACCATATTTGATTCCAAAGACATTTTCATGAGGAAACTCCAGAGTGTGTCGCTATGTGTTCACGTTTTACAAATAAACACCTGCTACATGAGCAGGACGTATTAGTTTAGCTTTAGTCGTCTTTCTTTCCTCCTATCTTTTTTTTTCAGCATTCTGTTCTATTAGTGCAGTGTTGCTGTGGGTAACCGCGCCAGTGACTGGTGCAGCATGCGGTCAAACGCTGCCAGTTGTAAAAGCTCTGAGCATTTCACGCTCAACTGGGCCTCTCTTTTTTTTTTCTCTCTCGTTTTCTCCGCCGCTTATTGGGCTGTACTGACAGAGTGGTTGGAAAGAGGCTAGGCGAGAGAGAGAGAGAAATCAATGAATGTAAAGAAAAAGTAGAATGATAAAGGACAGACAATAGACTAATGGATGGGTGTGAGAGAGTTGGAAGAAAAATGTTGAATTACATTGAAAAGAGAGACAGAAACCACAAGAGACACTAAGGCAGAGGGAATTCAGCTTAACCAGAGAGCAACAATGAATTGTTATGTTGTTGTTTTAAAATCAAACCCTTACCACAGTTTTCCTCTCTTCTCTTTATCTGTATCCCCTCGTGTGTGCTCCCCATTTCTCTACAACTATTTAATATCATATCAAAAATAAATTAAGAGCACCTATTATTTTTCTTATAAACAAAAGAGATTTTAATTAAGGCAATTAATCCTGACATATTGCCATCAGCTACTTTCTTGTTAAATGAAAGTCCTAATGTAAAATGACACCATCCATTGGCCAGTGGACCATTTCAGATCCTCATTCTTGACATTTTGATCCATGTGGGATTGTTTGGGTGTTTTTGACTTGCTGTTCCTCTCCTCTTTATCTCCAAGTCTTTTCTTTTCATCCTTTTCTTCCTACTTAGAGAGATCCAGCAGCACTTAAAGGTCTACTGCAATTTACCATTTACCATGACAGCTGATAAATTGGACCTCTTAGCTGGAATTGTACTCTGTCTGTGCACATGTTCCCTCGTGTTCCCCATGAATATTCCCTAAAACCATCGTGAATCTAGTAGAAGGATACCTATCTCTGTTAGCCTTTTTTTGACCATGTGCTGTTTACAGCATGGTAACATAGCCAGCATAGTTTTGCACGGTCAGCAACAGGAGGAACTTTGTCCAAATATGGATGAGACAACGTGTGGCCTCATTGGACTGGTGCTGGTACAGATGTGGGAGATGATGTAATACGTCCACTGTTTGGCAGATGCACGACTGTTGATGGGTTATTTGACTATTTTTGAGAATATGTGAGGGTAAATCAAATGTCCTTATCAACCACTTGTTAGGTTGATAAGGACCTAACAAGTGGTTGTTAGGTCTCTCTACCTAGAGAGAGAAGGTAGAAAGATCTGTGAAAAATCACAGACGGTGGAAATTTTGGCTGCAGAAAATCCTACGGGTGCTCTCTGAAGTAGAAGGCTTACATTAGGCCTTCAATTAATGCTCGGCCAAGTTTTCCTTGATGTTGTTTTTTAACACTCTGAAGTGAGTACTATTTCATTGAGAGCCAGCCACTTCCTGTTGCTCCTAATCTGGCATACAAAGGACTGCATTTACCAACTGATGCTTATAGAAGAACGGATTTTAGTTCTATAGACTTTTGGCCCGATTCCCGGGTTGAATGAAAGAAAGCCTGGGTGACTATGTAAATAATAGCACCACGATAAAAATGTGTTGGTCAAGGCTTAAGGGGCTTAGAGGAGTGGTTTTGTATTTGGTGGATTGCCAGGTCAAATACTCAAATAAGTTAGGATAATGTGGGCGGGTACGTTGTTGTCAACTATTTGTGACGTGTTCTGTAAGGATTTAATTTTCCTCCTTTCACGCAGCAGAAGTCCTGGGAAGCTCCACATGTGAATTTTCAAAAGTTTGAATAAGGAAGGTGAATCTGCTTGAGAAAGTAACCATACTACTGCTTTAACACAAAATATTGCAAATTTAAAGGAATTTCAACACAGTGGGTTTGAAATATACCTTATTTTCCCACGCAATATTACGCAATATAAGTTCAACCTTACATTACAATAATTAATCAATTTTTTCTGCCATTGCTCTCATCGGACTAAACATCTTTGTCTGTGATTTAACTCAGGCAGGATTCTGTTAATGAGCTCTGCAGAGAAAGGCACTTCAACGCTAATGAGCTACAGGCTTAAGTGAGACAAAAACAGGAGCAAAAAGAAAATATTTCATATTGTCCAATTTGTAACGCTACAGTCTTAGCACATGAAATTCTGCTTGTCTAACGAATCATCTGGACCTAATTTGTTTTCCTTGTAATTAAATTACTCACTCAATTATATGATGATCTTCACACTCCTAACTGCAACACTGGATATTCATTTTTTTTTTTTTTTTTTTTTTTTTTTGCCATTCTGGCTAATTTGTGTTATTAATTGCATCATGAAGAAAACACTCATACTACACTTTCGTGCAAAAATGTTCAACAATTTACCATTACACAAAAGGACCCCAGCTGGTAATAAGATGTAAAAATAACACTGAGCTAGAGAGCTACTCTAGCTAAAGAACTACTTTAGGACATATTGTTGAAAGGGTGCGTGGTCTGATAGAAAGGTATCAGGACGCATTTCAGAGCTGTTAAGTCAATAAAACAGGACCAGCGAAAAATATTAGGCAACTTTTATAGGTTTTACCCCACCTTTTGCCCAATGTTGGCTGGGATATGGTCTAGCCCCTTTGTAACCCTGCAAATCGGGATATTTTGTCTTTTTGAATGAGGCATTTTTTACCCTAATTTCATGAAGCTCACCAGCCCAAATCTCTAATATTATTGTTGACTTACTGGCATGTCCTTATAAATAAAATGAAAAAAAACCTTTGTTTCAGATTATTATGCTACATTTAAATAGAAAGTTGAGGAAAAGTATGACTAATCCCCAAATCAGTTGTGATTCAGGCAATGGTGCGAGCTGAAGCGGTGTCAGGTGAGCTGAGGATTGTGATAACGAAGTGGCCTGACTCACTTAAATGGACAGACCCAGTCTTTCCTGTAGGTTTGATGGGATGGAAATGTGTTACAGGAGGCAGTCACCCTGGGGATATTGACGCACAGACAGTATCTTTCTCACACTGACCTAAACATACCTCACTCACTCACACAGACACAAACACACTCTTTTCTGATTGCTGAATCGGTTGCTGCGGGAGAAAGGACACAAGACAAGTGCTCCCTGTGAGTGCTGGACAGTTAATAAGATTCTCTCTCTCTCTCTCTTGCTGCCGCGGTGTAAACTTTATGAACTCAGATTAATCTATCTCTCCCTCCTTCTCTCCTTCTATCTTTACTCCCTCCTTCTCTGTCTCTCTCCCTCTCTATCTCTCTCTCTGCAGCCTTCAAATGTATTGCATTCACATACTGTGTGAGTGAGACAAGCTGGCCAAAAGAATTCAGGACCCCATCTGTGATTGATTTCACCTATTCAATCCACTGGGGGTTATGAGCAGAGATTTAGATGGAGGGGAGGAGGTACTTAGAGATTTCTAAAGATGCAAGGATCCTTTTCTTATTTCTACACCCATCTTTCTATTGCTACACAATACATTTTTGTCCCTGGTAGGTGTGTGAATGTGGTCTGTATTTGACAAAAACATGCTCTTACGGTCTGGCAGGGATGGAAATGTACATCATCAATGATTGCAGTCTTAAGAACCAATATTCTTTTGTGGTACAAAGACCATGTTATATTTTAAGATTCATTTTACCACATAATATTTGATAATCTACAAGATGTCCTAGCCTGCCGGGGACAGTGTCTGATTTGATGTTTAGTCACCGACTCTGACTTTCTCTGGATTTCCCTTGACTCTGATGTGTCCTTTTTCCAAATTTTTTGCAGTTTCAACCTGTAAAGCTTCAACAAATTTGATTTTCACAATCATGTCTCAACTGATTGATCATAATAGAAAACATAATAATGAATGCAGACAGTCCTTCCTGTTATATACAGGAAACTGTTATTATTTGGTTTTATTATTTTTAATTGTTCTACTCTTGTTTCAGAGGCATGTGGGTTTGCCGGAGCTTGTTTTTCTAAATGACCTGCTGCAATACATTGCTCTTCATGCCTTCTCTCTCGCTCGGCAAACAGCAACACAGTCTGAATGCTGCAGGTGCTAAAGTACCTTCGGCTTTATCTAAACCTACTACAGTGGCATGATGGGAAATTAGCTTACAGTTTGAGCTAACTACAGTTTCAATTCAAATAAATTCTCTCCATAAAATGTTGGTAAAGCATTTATTGTGTGACGCGTGCTGCTGTGTAATGTGTGTGTGTGTGTGTACATACAGATGTTAAACATCTGGCTTCAAACTTAAACACAGAGCCAGATATAGGAGTTCAGCTTGGCAGGTTGGTCGGTCCCTAAAAGCTGAGTGTATACCATGAAGTTACCAATCCTACTATGGCAACACCATGTTTCATTCAGTATTGCCCTGGCATGATTGTGACGTTTCAAATGACCTTTCTCAAAATTTTAAGTCAACCCACTGCTCTAGATTTTTGAGTTTAGAGGCCAACACAGCCTCCTATGTTTTTAAGGTGATCCCTAAGAATTTCCAAACAATTGCAAACATGTCAGCTAATTACCTTTTGTAAACGTGTCAATGAAATAAGTTTTATAAACATGTTTAATTTGATCATGAGACAGTAAACTGAAAATAAGTTTTTACTTATATCACATTACATAGTCAACACAATACTAAAATCTTGAGGTGCAGATTTTCAAAAAGTTATCCCACGAGCAAAGATATGGTCGGTCATATTGATCAACAATAATAAAATCCATAGAACAGACTACAACCTGGAACCATACCGTTAGATCACCTGCTAATGGTTTAACACTATGTTCTGGATGTGGTCTGTCCACATCATAAAGGGCTGTTCTAACAGTCACAGAATTAACAACTTGTCTATTAGTCTAAGAAACCATATTTTACTGAAGAAATTCTTTGTAGACTGCATTCTACGCATGAAGCATGGTTTGATATAATTCAACTTAATATTTCTTTTTCAATTTACTTTAAAAAATCACCTTCAGGGCAACTATTGCAAATGTTCTACTTTTACAGTGTCAAAGCTTCCGGCTAACAGGTATAGCAGAGAAATGAGCTAGGTGCAAATTGGACAACTTCCTAATTTTCACAATATGTTGTTTTTTTTTTAAAAGCCTTTATGCCCAGATTCCTCATAATTTAGAGATCATCTAAATACATGACACATGAAATATATTGTAAGTATTATCACAACAGCAGTGTTTGCGCCTCATGTCTGTGTTATGATGGAGGAAGTGACAGGGATTGTATGTCCTTGCTGTTTATTTGCAGTCTTCAAACTACCAGTTGTAAAAAAAAAATTGATAAACTATATTTATTTTTCTGTTACAAAGTCGCTTTGTCCCTATTGTGCATCTCACAGCGAGACTGAAAGTCCTAGATTTAATGAGCAGTACCGGCTTTTAACGCAGGCTTTTTTGCGTGCATGCTGCAGGATAAAAACCTTGTAAGTGTTTAAATGTGCATATATATGTATACCTGCACTTTGTAGGTGTATATTTTGTTAGGTGATTTTATTGTGAATGTATAACACACATGACAATGTATAAATATTATATTATTACATTAATGTCAATTAATGTCAATATGGGTCCTGTGGGTTCAGACCCCGCAGTGTTCGCCAAGATCCTAGGAATAATGTTATAGTTCGGCAAGTCCAATTGGGAATGGATTGTAGCCTTTCCTGACCTGGAATATGATAGTAGATTTTCACCAGAGGGATTTGGTGTGTGCTTGTGTGTGAGTTCTGCTTCCATGTCCTCATGTATCACTGAGCTGTCATAAGCTACCTCCGTGCGGCTGCCATAGGAATTTAACCCAGGTTTACCATGGCTCGCGATTTATCACGCGTCAGCTGGGTTACCGTATGTGTGTGGTCCTACATGTCGGCGTTTAAGACATGTAGACATGTAGGACCACACACATACGGTAAGACTGATTACTAAATATTTATTTAAAAACGACAATAAGATAATGCATGCTCATGAAAGCGGCAGAAAAGTCAACCACAGCTGCTGCATAACTAAAGAATACTCTATAATAATTGAGCGTATTGGGAGCAAAATTTGATATTAGAGAGGAATAAATGGGACTAATGCTTTTTTAAATGCTTAAAATGTCAGCGGTGTATGACAATTAATATGAAGACATTATTAATAATTTAATTTGTTGTTCGAATTTGTAAAATGCATGTTAGTATAAAACCCAAAACAGACAGCACAACAGCCAAGCTCCTGTAGACACTGATACAATATGTGGAATGAAATGAAGTTGAGTTTAGAGAGAGGCTTATAAATCCTCTCTCCCATCCATCAGCAATGGCAGGTTGTCTATATGTTGGAAGACTGAGATATCCCATACTGCCCTGGTGGCCTTGCTGCCTGTCACCATGGTGACAACCATGGCCCAGGTGAGTCATTATTGAATGAACGGACTGACAGGCAGGAGAGAGAGAGAGAGAGAGAATGTCTATGTGTTTGACTTCATAATCTGACAGCTTGGAACGCCTTCATGCCTGCGTCATTCCTCATGTGATCACACGCATAGACAAACGTTCATGTCACTTTTGAGGACTGTGTCCTTACCGTGAAGCCCCACTAATAAGAATCTGCCAGCATCAGCCTCAACATCTGACCTCTGACCAAAATCACATTAAGTAATTTCTTTTGTATTTTAAAATAATTCCACTTAGTTTTTCTATGAAATAAATAAATTGTCAATATCTGGTAGGCGCCTATTTGTAATAGTGTAGAGGCGTGTTGAGGAGGATAGGAAATGATGGACACGTTTAACAAACCCTGGCTGTAATTTTTAGTTTTGGGTAGTGGTGTTGAAGAGTAAAAGCCCCCGATACGTCACTTTGTGCTGTGTGTTTACAGTCCTATAAATGTGCAGCATTTGAGAAACTCGTGATTCAAATGGCCTCAAAACTGATGTTAGCCTTTCACTTTTTTCCCCATAAACGTTTGTATGTTTGATTGTTTATGGAGCTATCAGTTGCTGGAAGCTGGCTCGTATATGAAAAGGACAACTTAGCAGCTAACATGGGCTAGGATTAAAATTCTGTGGTTTCTGTGATGGTGAAAGAGAGAGAGCGTTTCTTTCTGGCTGAGAGGGATAATCAATAGAGCTGTAATTTTCCTGGCTGATTCCGAATATCGATTTTTATCAGGTTGTTCCTCCGCAGCTTATCTTGGCCTCGCTGGTGATACAAATTGCGAGTTTTGTACTTTTTTCATTCACGGTGAGAGATTTCCAAGCTGGTGACATGTTTATTGCCATGGTAGCTCATGCTTATGTGTGTGCGGTGCATGCATGTAGTCAACACGGAAATTGCCATACTGAGACGGCTTGATCACCGATCATATCAAAATAAGCCTTCCACCGCCAATCATTCAGCTGGCCGAACGTTTGCATATTCACAAATCCAAAAGCCTTGGGGTAAGCCAACATCGGTTTGGATATGTGGTTGTTGCTACTTGCGGCTACGATATCCACTCCACTTTTAGCTGTTTTTGTTTCCAGTAACTCGTCAGGGAAATATTTGGCTCACTGACCAACCAGCCAGTCAAGCTTTGTGAGTCATGCAGTTTTTTGGCCAGCCAAGTTTTCCCTTGTGTTGCAGAAGAAGGAAAACCATCATTCAAAGTCACAATAGTATTTTAACGATCAATGTATTCATCATTCAGCTGCATAATTATGCTCTTCTCAGCATCGTAAAGTTTACGCCTTATTTTTTACTTTTAGCTGGATCAAGCTCTACAAAATGGAACATTTGCTCGAAAGACGACGTGAAGTAGTTGTGGTTATCTCAGGTTGTAAAAGAGAGATTAGACGTTCTTAAGGTAGAAAATATTACAGCTAAAGATTTGTAAATGTAACAGTTGACATGGGAAATGGAAAGAAAAAAAACAGTTGTGATGATTTATTTTGTGACATGCTATTCAGTAAATTGTTTAACTTTGTTTAAATGGCGTGGTGCGTTGGATTCTAGAAACAGTGTTTACTGGGTTCTTGTGTATATAATCGCAGCAAACTTATTTCAAGTTTTCAATGGAGATAAATGAGAGAAAATCTCAACAATCTGTGACATTGCACAGAAGGAAGTGGAAAAGCCACAGGGCCTGGAAATTGGCATCTTTAAGTGGCTGCAATTATTGTACGGTATGTGTGTAGCAATATTTTGCCTTTTCCGGTTGAAGGAAACACATGGTCCTTAGTGAGCCGTCTTCAATCTTGATAGAAAGACAGCAATGGAAACACAATCATCTGCAAACACACACTTAGGCGCACAATGACTTGACTTTTTTCGTGAAGGATGGTGTTGATGTGAAGCTTTGCCAAGCTGCACAGAACTTAACTAATGCCTGTTGACTTCATTTAGAAGGCTATTTGGGGGAAATCATTTGTAGTGCTAAGCGTATAATGCAGGAAGATTGTTCAATTCAGTCATCCGAAAATGGCTGTAGTGTGTGTGTATGTGCGTGTGTTTGTGTGTGTGTGTATATAGTAAAGTGTATACATATCTATAGAAACACAAGTACAAGGTAGATGGATCTAGACAGTGTAGGTGTATGGTTTTCATTAATGTACATTTGATTACGAGTTCGTAATTAATTTGCAAACTAAATGATCACTTTGCAGGGTGTGAATGAAAACGACACAAAAACCAGGTTGAATGATCTCTTTATTATATATTTTAATTAAATTGTTTTCTGTTGGATCATTAGGGAAAGACCAACCTGAGCATTTGTAGTGTAACACAGTCAGGCTAGCTGTGGATGTAGGCGATCAGCTAATCCTGTTTCTGATGTAGCACACTGGATCCCATGATCCTGCAGAGGATGAGAGAGCAGGAGAGAGAGAACCCCCTCCCCAAGCATTCCTTCCTTCTTCTTTTTCCCTTTCCCTCTCTAACTCATCTGTCCTCCATCACAGTCTCACAATCTTTCTCAGAGGAATACTTCAACTCTTTCATTACTCCAAGCTATTTCATGTGATTTCTTTATAATGTCCAACTCTGTTTCTTCCCTATCTTTGCTCTGTAATAGTCGGTGAAGAGTATTGTACCAGGGCAGTATAGAATTTAGTACTTTCTTTTACTGAATACATCGAATTTTCAGGAGATTACCCCCATTCTTCATCTGACATGTAGAGACCTGATAGAGTGGAACGTTGAGCCTTACATTTTTATCCGAATGATAAGGGAAAGTTGGGATATACATAGACTGAGCAAGGATGAGCTGAGCTGAGCTTATTTAATCTCTTCCATGTGTTCTTTTTACATTTTATATCTGTGAATCTGTAAAACATTCAGCTCATTATGATCTCATACACAGTACGTATATTATCTGGAAATTATCTCATCATAATGTATTTAGTTTGAAATGCATTAGTAATATAAGGTTTAAATTGAATTAGGAATAGTAAAGTAATTGAAATTTATAGGGATTTTCATTCAATACACACATAAGGAGCTCCTAACCATAACCATCCAAAACATTATAACCCCTTACAATTACCTTGTTTAACGTTCACAATAGCACAGGTCAGTGGATGGGATATATTAAGCAGCAAGTGAACATGGAAACGGGGTCAGACAATTCTAAGAATGGCAGGTTTTAATGGATGTTTCTTGTCCTTAGTTAGCAGCATACATCAATTAGCACAAGGGTATTTAAGTGGGGAATAAAGTCTCACCTGGGTTATCTGATCCCAAACAAGATTTAAATGAAATACACAAATTGCTCAAAATGTTAATGTGGCTTTTGACAGATATAAAGATGTCAGAACACACATGCATCGCAGAGCTGTGCTGGCAGCGAAAAGGGGACCTGAAGCCTATTAGGCAGGTGGTTTTAATGTTATGACTGATTATTATTGGTAAACAAAATCACTATGCTACCAGCCTACTTTCATATTTAATTTCCCACTCGCTTCAGATGAAACAGCCGAAGGAGGTGCATCAATGTAGATTGAGTCTGCACGTTTATCTTCACAAACCCCAAAGAAATCACATTGGCTTCTGCTTAAGACACAGTTTTGTAAAATTAAGCATATTCTAGCTAACTGTAGTATTATTCTACATTGAACAAACCTTTTTCTCACTCAGCTTTGCAGACTTGAAAAAGAGCAAACCAGTAGTAAACATCTTCAGGTTTAAATGTCCTTTTTAGAAATAGTAATAAATAATAATAATAATAATACATTTAATTTATAACGCACTTTACATTTGGATAATATGTCAAAGTGCTACAAAGTAAAAGCAGATAAAAGCATCAAAAAAAATAAATAATAATAACTATATAAAAACATGACCAAAAAGCAACAACGTTAATTAAAGGTATGAGTGGGTAGAACGGAGGGATCATGTTGAGGTCAGTGGGGTGAGTAGTTCTTTTAGGTAGGGGGGTGCGTTACCATGGATGCACTGGTGAGTGAGGAGAGAGATCTTATAATCAATCCTGGTGGAGATGGGATCCAATGAAGGGAATGAAGAACAGGGGTGATGTGTTCGTGTTTACGAACTCTCATCAGGATCCTTGCAGCACTGTTTTGAACATACTGTAGTCTTTGAAGACTTTTGTGATGAGATGAGAAGTGTGTTACATTAATCCAGTCTGGAGGAGACAAACGCGTGGACCAGCTTTTCAGCATCACTCAAGGTGAGTGAAGAACGGAGTTTGGAAATAGTGCATGCTGCATATAGATGAATACATTTTGGCTTTGCGGTAATAAATTAAATGAATTGATATCAATAAGAGTGAGTAGGCATTGGCAACAGACATTATAAAGTTTTTTGAGTTTACTCTTTATGTTTAGTATTTATCATACATTCATACATCCGCTAGGCAACTAATGGATCAAGGTTGGTGAATCGTGGGAGTCTCTGACATGTTAGTGTCTTAATACTCTCTGTGAGAATTACTTACTTTTTTTTTTTCAAACAAGCACGGGGAAAAAAAGAATGTTTTAGCGCCACAATCTTCGCAAATAGAGTTAATGAATATCACAAAGAGAGAAGGCAGTTTTTAAAAATTAAAGACTCTTAGGACAATAGATTGCATACAAGTAATTTATGGAAAACTGTAAAATAAACAGTTAACATTGTTGTTTTAATTGAAAATATAAATGTAAATGTGTCATAGTTCAAATGATCTGTTTTTAATCCCTCATGTCAGGCTTTAAAGATAATCATTAGTTTCTAGTCTTGCATTTGACCTGTTAGCAAATCATGTTACAAATGTTTCAATGCGTGGCTTTATCCTTTTCACTTGTATTATTTCCGTTCATCATTATTTATTCATTAGCTGAAGACAAGACAGCACGTATTGCAGACTTAAACCTCTCAAACCTTTCAAACTGTCTGCTGCAGTTTTCTGTGAATGGAATATCTGCAAATATATTAAAACGTTTTTAGAATGGAAATCTCTACATGGGAAAATGAAACAAGGAATTCGCCTTCACGGATCAGATATGTAGCCGATTTGCCATGAGGCTCAATTTGAATCCATTCCAGAAGAGGAAAAAGTAAATCATCTATTCCAATGTGTGTCTTATTTCTCTTCATGCTTTAATCCAAACATGAAATGTGCGTCAAACTTAATCTCAAAGCTTTAGTATTCCACGGTGACAGGCTTTGAGCTGAAAATATATGGTTTGTATATATACTTCAGAAAAGTTTAATGTATAGTTTTGACTGTGAATTAAAAACATGGTGTTCCAAACTATATAGTAATTATGGAATAAACCATGCACTTAAAATATATGTACTGCATTTGTTTGCAGTTTTAGCTTCATCCCCCACACTGCATCTGCGTGTGTGGTGAGGCTATGATCTAGCTCTGCAGATTGTTAATAATTGAACTGAGTTTCTGCCGCAGATGACATGCACTTTACATCGCCTACTTAAAAGCATGTGCAAACAAATAAAACATAAATCGCCCTTGTTCTCATTGTACCATTTGTTGTTGCACTTGTTATTTTGATTCAGGTTTGCACACAGTAGCTTGCAGAAACTTACTGTACACAAAGTGCCTGAATTATCCTAAACAGTATTGGAGAAAAGAGGAGAGCTGGAGAGCGAGGGAGATGTGGGGAGATCAAATGAAAAAGAAGTGGATAGAAAGGCTGTGCAGAAAAATCTTGTTTCCACTGGTTCACAAAAAGAGAGGAAGCCATAAGGAGGATGGCAAAGTGACAAACGTCTGGCCATTAACTGAAGCCAACAAGAGAAGGACAGAAAGGAAGGATGAGTGCGACAGAGCGCAGGAAAAGAAGAAAAGAATATGTAATTAAAGCTCTTATTACCAGTGCCTGAAATCATTTCCCCCATTCTGCTGTGTTGCGCCGGGTTTGTGGTGCATATCTGAAAACTATAAATGACATCAGCAGCTTCACTGCCAGACGTCTGTGTATTTCTGCACATATAATATACCTTTACTCACGTCTGTTGCGTGTTCGAGTGCCGAGTTCGAGTCTGTGTGCAGCTGCATAGGACGCAGGGTACGCTTGTGTTTCTGTGTGTTGTTGCCTTAGTGTATTGTGTAGGTCTGTGCATATGCACATTACTCAAAGTTAAGCTTTCCTTGGTGTCCTCCAGTGCGTGACAATTTATAGTGGATCAATAGAAACCCCCGACCCTCTGGGAATAAGGAAAAGAAATGAGGTCACAGATAAGTGCTGATCTGGAACAAGCCCTCGTTAGACCAGCTCCTGGACTGCTGGAATCGTTCTCGTTGTTCAATTCCCACTCTGCCTATATATTATCTTGTATTCTGTGTCGTTCAGTCGGTTTGATGACACCTAATCCATTATTGCATGAATTATTTAATGAGTTTTTAATACATTTAATTGATAAAATAATGGAAAAACATGGCAGTAATGCTTATTTCTGGAAAGTGCCATGAAATCAAATTTTTCTGTACATTATATTAAAATATTGTTTTATTGAACTCAAAACAAATCCAATCCAAATTATATTTGGTCCCAATATTTGGACATTCATTCATTCATTATCTACCGCTTATCCTGTTCAGAGTCACACGGGGGGCTGGAGCCTATCCCAGCTAACAACGGGCGAGTGGCGGGGTACACCCTGGACAAGTCGCCGGTTCATCGCAGGACATACAATCACACCTACGGGTAATTTTAGTGTCATCAATTCACCTGTATCACATGTTTTTGAACTGTGGGATGAAGCCGGAGTTCCCGGAGAGAACCCACGCAGACACAGGGAGAACATGCAAACTCCACACAGAAAGGCCAGCAGACGTGGATTCGTCTGGTACCCTGTACCTTCTTGCTATGAGGCAGCAGCGCTAACCACTGCGCCACCGTGCCTCATATTTGGACATATTAATTTAATTTAAATTTATTGTAATGTAATGTATTAATATTGTGATTATCATAATCATAATTTAATAATTAATTGTATATGAATATATAGACAAATCTTAATCAAAGAGATTTATCTAATGTAAGACAAATTTCTTTGATTATGGTATTATATTTATATATATATTCATTCTCCAATTAATTTATAAAATAATATTAATATATTAGGCTACAAGATAAATTTCAAATGAAAGCCTGCCCTACAGACTTTTAGGTTTAAAAGCATCCAAAACTGCTATTTTCACCATTAAATGTACAATTATAATAAAAGGAATTATCATTGAATGCATAAATTTCTGCAAAGATGCTTACAAGTACTTTTTTTCCCCACGTTATTTAGAGCTTTTAATACCAAAGCAGGTGAATATCGAAGTTCTCTTCAAAACTAGGCGTGCCCTTTTGTGCATATGTTTTTCATATCAGTGAATGGAGAGTAAAATTTAATTTTATCATCAATTTCAGATTGCGATTTTCAGTGGTGATATCATATGACTTTCTGCAGTTCATTTTTTCAAAGGTCACAAATGGAGATGAGAATCACCTTTTTAGTTTTTGTAGTTTTTTTCTATTGAGCTGTTTTATCAGCAGCAAGATTATTAATGGTCATGAATTCTCTGTAATGGATGTTGAACCAGCTTTCTTTTAAACCTCTACAGGCTTCTGAATTGTCAGCATGCATACCTCTTTGCACATATTTTTCTCTCTCCGATCTTACCTCCCACAATCCTCCTTTTTGTCGATGCATTCAAACACCCCCTTTTTGTCTTAGTTGAAGCCCTCACAGATTTACGTCCTTCCGAGCACAAAAAGAGGGCTACAGTTTTCACTCCCTTCAATACAATCCCCGACAAAAGATGCTCATAAAACACATGGACACAGCCACTCACACACACACACACACACACACACACACACACACACACACACTCAGAATGAAAGACAACCATCAAAAGGTCCTGCTGGTATTCAATTAGAAAGACTTAAGATTATTGCTTTTACCATGTATGGAATACACTGAAGGGCCTCAGTGCTTTGCTCTTCATCTCTAATGACCATTAGTGTGTATGTGTGTGTGTGTGTGTGTGTGTGTGTGTGTGTGTCCCTGTTTTGCAGTATTTGCATGCTACGAGTTTCCAGCCTGGAGCAACTCTATTTTAGGACTTGTGCTGAAATAAAAAGGAAAAATAAAATGATAGAACATAACGTCATGATTTTGAGGGACAGCAGGGAAAAGGAGTGGAATGAGTGAGAGATGAGCTAACTTTGTGTCTGAGTAGATGACGAGGTACATCATGTTGCTCTACTTCAGTGCCTATGAGCAACATTCAGGTTTAGGCTGTGATAGCCTAAATCATTCCTCTCTCTGTCTGTCTCTTTCCATATCCATCTTTTCCCTCTCTCTTTTCTCTGGGGAATCTCTCACAGGAATTTTTCCATTCCCAAGCATTCAAAAAAAGACAAAGTTGCAGGGGTCAGTGTGGTTGTGTGTGCATATGCATGTGTATTTGTGTGTGTGAGCATGCTTGCCTGCAGGCATATTTTGAGTGTAGATGCCAAATAGGAATGCAAAAATGAAAAATAGTTCTCTCTCTCTCTGTATGTGCGTGTGTGTGTTTGTGTGATTGTGTGTGAGTGTGTGTGTCTATGTGTGTGTGTGGATATTGATCGGGCCTCATCTCCATCATTGGATATCGGAGATGACCCTGCCCAGTGTGCTACTATATACATAACTCACTGTCTACACACTCAGACACACACTGGATCTCCCTTTCTCCCCTTTCTCCTCCCTAATAGCTGATAATATATTCAAATTAAAGCCGAATGATGTGGGATTTACTAAACCAATCCATTTTTGTTCAAGTTTGTGTGGGGAGCCTATCCCATGTGGATGCCGTTAGGTAAGAAGCAGGATACCCTCTGGACAAGTCTCATATGATCAACATATCGACAAACAACCATTCAGGCACGTTAGGGTCACGTGTTCACCCATATAATATAGTATAGTATAGTACAGTACAGTATAGTATAGTATAGTATAGTGTAGTATAGTACTGTACAGTACAGTATAGTATAGTATAGTATAGTATAGTACAGTACAGTATAGGTGAGACCAGGCAAAGTAGACACAGAAAGACATCCCATAATGTTTTGGCTATGTGGTGAAACACTATGTTCTGATTGGTTGTTTGGATATCATCTTTAAGCACAAATGCCTTTGTGCTTACAGGAAGGAGTGCAGCAGGGCTTGCACCAGACGTGTAACAGGTCCTCTGTGATTGATTTAACAATGGATACTCCAACATTGCCATGTATGAGTCAACTCCATGACTTCCCATTGCAGGACATGACATCCATTATATCCTAAAGAAGTTCTATCACAAGAGCCATTTCCTTAGATTGAACAAGAAAACAACATTGAGTTCAAGTGAGCGGCAACTTCTTGTTTAAAGCAATTTTTTTCAGAGCTTCCTTTGTAGAAAAGTGGAGTTTCTAAAGTGTGGTCTCTGGGTCTATAGACACTGGCTGGTTTTGCTTTTCAGTTTTCAACAGACAACAATAATTACTTTCTACTGTCTGGGTACAACAATGAGAGGACGGGTATGACGACAAAAATATTGGTAACACTGACTGACCGATTTTTATTTCCTCTGTGGAGACAGTGGAAAGTTCTTATGAACATCAAACCCTATGGATGCAGGTCCTAAGGGCCTATCCAGCCGAGGATTTTATCGTAGATGGCTCAAGACTGCAAAGGGGTTCTACTCCTCACTAGTCTCGATAGAGCCTGTATCGAGTACAATGTATAAAGACGAGAAAATTCTCCTGCTGAGTGGACTTTGCATCTTTTAATGAGTTCAGGTCCCTGGACACCAGAGGGAATAGAGTATGAGTTTCACTTCATTATAATGCAAAGTCAGAAGGTCCTGTGTGGACTCTCAGGTGGTTACAGGATGAATTACACTATGTCCCCTATTAAATACTACGGAGCTCAACGGTTAACATTAAATACATACAGCTCTTTATGTCTAACTCTAGCTTTATCTCAGTCTTGTGTCCCTTGGGTCATATGAACGAGTTACTCTTTTCATACATTGAGAATAGTTCAAAGATAACTTCTGCCCTCTCTGTGTGTGTGTGTGTGTGTGTGTGTGTGGGGGGGGGGGGGGGGGGGGGGGGGGGGGGGGGGGGGGGGGGGGGGGGGGAGTGGCTGTGTCCATGTGTTGTATGAGCATCTTTTGTCAGGGTATGTAAGAGAGTGAGAACTTTAGCCCTCTTTTTCTGTTCGGAGGGACGTAAATCTGTGATGGCTTCTACTTAATATTCAAGTGCCTAATAAGAAATGCAGTATTGGCCAATTTAAAGGTATAGCAATATAATAGTAGAGTGCTAGACATGATGTACTATCTTTTTCTTTTAAAGTCATTTGGTGTCATTTCAAAAGAGCTCACCAACATAGCTTTCAAGTTATCATTTATTATTCTATCAGCAGTCTCAATTGTTTTAGAAGTGTCTTATTTCAGAGGCTGAATGTCAAGGAAACCTTCATCATGAACTCAAAACCAATCCCCTGCTGGGAAGCAGCATGAGATGACATCTGTCATAACACACACAGTCATACACTTTCATATGGACAAGGGGAGCCAGAAAGATCATGGCAACAGGTGTGTTTTCACACTTAGCTAATCAAGTTCCTTGCTCTTAAGTATTTATTTTCACACATTTCTCTCTTCCTTTATAGTTTAAGAATACATTTACTCTCTCTTCCTAAAAATAATAATAATATTAATAAAAATGATAATAATAAGTCTTGACCGCTATCTGTATTGGAGGTGTTTGCAGGTTCTCCCTGTGTTTGTATGGGTTCTCTTCGCGTACTCTTCAGCTTCCCTCCAGGTCAAGTGACAAACTGCTTTGGGTCCAGTGTACCCAGCCTCCCATCCAGTGTCAGCTAGGATTAGCTCAAGCCTCCCCCAACCCTGAACAGGCTAAGTGGTTGCAGAAAATGTGCGTGTTTTACTCTCTGCTCATTGGAACTCTGTTGTTCACCTTTCAACTTAATGTATTGTATGTTTATTTGTAAAGCCGAATATCAAAAATCAGTCACCATCATTTGAATTTGTATTTATTACCTGATTTAACTAATACTTTCAACTAAAGTTAACCTGTGTAATATGGAAGTATCACAGTCCTCATAGAGTTAATAGCGTATGTACCTTAACTGATATGTCTAGGTCACAGATTTTTTCAGCTAAGGAACGGTTTTGCCATTTCTTTTCCCACTGGTCATTCTGGCTGATATTCCCAGCAGTACTCTGATTTAAACCAGGGCAGCTTTTTGTTTCTCAGAGGATACCGGCCTGCTTCTGTTCCCTATTTCTTCTGTCCTGGTTCAGCTATGTATTAATAGCAACCACCTACGGCGATGTGCGTGCAGACATGGGTGTGTGGATATGCCTCGATCTACAAGTGTATCTTAGCTTTAGCTTTAGGTGGAGAAGAAACTGGGTCTATAAGTTTGGGAATGTCCTCTTAATGAACTACATTTCTTCAATGTTTGAAGGTGATTCCCATGAAAAGTCAATATGGATATATGGAATGGGGATATTATGGAATCCTCAGAGTCTGTTAGATGTGGTGAATTGGATTGTCTGTAAATGAACATTGGAGGCTGCACAATTAATAGTGGTCACACGTATTCATCAGATACAATATATTAATCGTATTATGCCTCCATAACGAATGAAAGAACAGCCTGTTAAAATTAAAAAATCAATAAAAACTGGTAATAATATACGCATAAAAGAAAATGCTAGAATATAAACAATGTACCCTAACTGAACGATGTTTCTTAGTCCACCAAACAATTCTGGAGCAAACTTGTATTCAGTTTAGTCATCGTAAAAACAGTTTAGCAGCATTGCTAACCTTCTGCAGAGACACCATTGGTTATTGTTATCCCAAAGCAAACCAGCTTATAACATAGTGATTTTTTTGCTGTGAAATTTATATCTGCTCTCAGATTACCTGACCACTGCCTTGGGGCTTTGCGGTCTCTTAATGTGTGTAGGTCTTCTTCTTTTTTTCTGTGTTTAATGAACTGCCTCTGGTTTGACTGTGCTTTGATTTTTTTCCAATATGCCCATAATCATGATGTTGTTGAGACGATGTGATGAGAGTTCTCCTTGTTTATTAAGGTGCACTATAGAAAATTGAGTTTTTCATTATCGTCAGGATGCTTTCATAATTATTACAGCCTCAGCTGTAAAACATCCAAACCACAGAAGGGAGTCAGTTGCTTCCCTGTACTTTATCAACTGCTTATATTCTCTGCATCAATGTTAAACATCTCCCACCAACAGCTTGCATAATGTGCTACCTGCTACAGAAGGGCCTCTTCTTTGGTCGAGATACTTGGCTGAATGAAAGAGGGAGAGCTCTCCAGGAAGAGGAGGAAAGAAAATATAACTCAAAAATGACTCATTAGGCCTGAAGTCTTGCAGCAAAGTCAAATTATTCTTTATGATCCATATTTCAGAAAATCTGTGACAGCCCTGAAAATGTCCCAAAAAGACTGTTAAAAAATGAAAATATTCCAAATCACTTTGAATGTTTCCAGACACTCACAAATTATTGACGCCTGGTTTCATTTGATATTGCAATGGTAATTAGCTACTACCTGTGCTATGCACTGGCCCAGCTGTTATATACCAAGGTACAAGGAATCAAGGAGTCTGTTCACTATAATACACAAATATACATGATTAAGACATTTGAATGCCTTGATCACTGACATGATGCAACCACATTTTTCCCTGGACGCCAATAATGCACAGGCACATGGAACAAATACTTCCAAACCAGGGTGTTAATCTCTTTTGGTACAGAATAAATGGATGAGAGAGAGAGGGAGAGAGAGACAATTGAAAGAGGACGATGGAATGACCTTGTTCAATTTGCCTGTTGGGGGTTGAATAAAAGTTGGGGATATTATGGATTCCTCATCGCGGCGTCCACATCCGCCGCATATCCTTAATTTTAACGTGATAACTCAAAATTAATGTCATGTATTATTTTCAAATTTTACACGCCCATTGAACTTAGTGCAAGAAAGAGCTAGATTGATATTGGGAAAGGTCATTTATATATATTCCCGATACTAGGTGGCGCTTTACCTCCCAAAGTTGTCGGGCTACAATTTCTCCACTATTGATCCGATTTAGTACAAATCTGGTTCCTATGAATCAACTGAAAGCCATCTAATTTGTATTAGATTGCAAATTAAGATTGTGTTTTAATTTCCTATAAATTCAAGTTTTACTCACTAGGGGGAGCTTTGACAAAAAAAACCCTGTTTTCAGGGGCATGTTCTTAACCATTGGTCCGATTTAGTCAAAATGTGGTGGTCTGTCTTGTTTATGTAATATTTTTTCTGAATTAGTTAATTTTTTTACTCACTTGCCGGGAAAAATGCTGTGGAAATAATGTTACATTCATTTTGAGGAGTTAAATCAGGGGGATTGCTTGTACAATACAGTGCTTTGGGGAGTTTTTGGTTATGCCTAAATCCTGATATGGTAAACAAATTGGAAAAAATAAAGGGAAGAAATAACTTGAAGATCATAGAAAAGATGTCGTGCTCCAAAGAAAGACACAAAATATTCGCGTGCTCAACATTATTAATCTGGTTTAAAGGCATAGGGTTAGGTTTAATGCAAAAATGACCTCAGACTCCAGAGGGTTAAGATATCCCTAAGCTGGCAACAACCTGACTTCAGACCGGGGGAGTAGTGTTATGGTATTTGAGTTGGCATCCTGTTGAATCCCCGCTCATCCTTCACAGGCCATGAATGTTGACCATAATGTCTGACAATGCCATGTGTGTAAACCATCTGAAGACATTAGCCCACTGCACATAAAACAGAGCAGTAAAATCACTCAGCAACACATTCTGACTAATTAGGATCTTTCCAAACAATAGTAAATGCTAATGTGCTGAACAGGATTGTGACTGCAATCGAAAGGGTTCAGTTGCAGTCACCATTCCATTTTGCCTGAGTATGTCATATTTTTCCAATGCGGAAGGAAAACATTTTTTTTTTTATTTCTTTCCCTTCCTCCTTACCCTTCACTCACCTCTCTCTCTCACGCTCGTTCTCTCAATCCACTTTTCTGACCTTTCCTCTGTTGGGTCCCTCCTGAAGCTCACTAACTTTATAGCTTTTTGTTGAATCATCGTAACTGACTTCTCTACGTTTTTCTACTAATCTATCTGACATCTCTGCAAGTCAAGCTCAATCTCTCTCATCCTCTCTCTATCTGTCTCTGTCAAACTTTATTCTCATATAAAACAAGATAAGGAGGATTACATCAACTACTGTTGAGCCCTTTTCACTCCCCCACACGTTATAAGCATGTACTGTATATTCTGTTTGATACACCACTAATAGAATATATAGATATAGATATAGATATTTATATCTGCCAACACAGACGTCATGGCAGGACATCAGCTCACTCTTGAACAGTGGCCGTCTGTCCCACCCACCGTTAATCCCCACAGCGGTAGAGTGATTAGGGTGTTGTTTCTCCTGTCTGTGTCTCTCAACTCACATATAATGAGATATTCTCAGACCCACAGTGATATGATGCAGTGTGTCTGTGTGTGTGTGTAGATGTATGTGTGTGTGTGTGTGTGTGTGTGTGTGTGTGTGTGTTTGGGTGGTAGTGCAGAAGAGTTGTTTAACAGAAATCTATAATTGCCCCTATGGTACCAAAAACAAGAAAACCACAGAATGAGGTGATTAACTGCCAGTATGATAGCTTTGGATAGTTGTGTCAGGAAACGTAGAATCATTGATCAGTTAAAACCCTTATTGTCCTGCTCAACTGTTTGGTTGAGCATATTTTGTGTCACTGTTCCTTAATGAAGAATGTCTGTCATCTGACTCTATCTGTATAAAATATGACCCAGTGGCAGCATGTTTATCCCAAAGAGTACGAGCCCAGAACATTTTTTATCGTGAAATCATTTAATAAATCAGATTATTTTTACTGCTTGTCCAAACAATTTGTAATTTTATCGTATATTTAGAAGATCTAAGATATAACATTAATAAATGCCCCAAAGAAATAAAATGTGCAAAACATTCATTTTCCATAGATGTCTTTTCTTGGTGAGGACATCAAAGAGTTAACTCTTTTGTTGTGTTCGTCTGAAATCAAGGCAAAAAAAAAAGCATTCTCCCTGGCTGGTCCTGTTTATTCCTTCCCACAACCAGGCCATAACAAGTCTAAATGGGGACTATTAGTGCAGACAATTGTGGAATCTCAGTTAAAGGGAGATTAAGTGGTTGAAAATGCCCTTAAGGCTCCGTTAAGGAACAGGAAAATCAAGAGTGATTTTATCTTGGGGACACCGGAAACAAGGCTAACTGTTTAGCCTTGCTGGAGTGTAATTTGTCAGATGTGATGAGTAAGCATTGTTTAGATGTGTTTGGCCCCTCTTTGGGGACCAGGCTAAACAAAGGCCCATCAAGTGGAGAGTGAGATCACCTAAGTTATAAGGGAAAACCATAATGCTGTCCAAAGATTTTGCCTTTATGCATATTGTAATGTATCCAGTGGGCTTTGTGTTTGTAAGTGCCTCCGTTTTGTGAGGTCATGACATAACAGTCAGTCAGTGCACCAGCTGTCTTCTGCACCTTTGTGTGCAGTGCTTGGCATGTTTGCGTTCGTATGTCATTTCCCTGTAGGAAAATTTAACAGACCGTGGTTGAAGCAAAGCAATTTCTGTAATTGAATAGCATGAAAAACGACAGATCCCCATTGTTTGTATGTTGGTCTGTGTGCATGTGTGTGTGTGTATTTGTTGGACATAAATAGCCCTTTTCTGGATTAGACAACATGCTTGTATGAACTGCAGTGTAAACTAAACATGCACACATACTTTATCTAGTGTCGTAATGTAGTGTCTCACCCACAGCACATAAATACACACACATGCTTTCTATTTTCTTCTCTTTCCATGGGACAACTAGCTTGGATTCACGAAAAGTTTTGGATTGTTTTGGTTTGCTTGGAACAGTGGAAAAGGATCAATTATCACACTCTAAGTTTATGTGGCGAAACTTCGTGTAAGTAAGCAAACAGGGGAATACTCAGATATGCAACGGCTATATTTTTTTTAATTTCTTGGTAAAATTGTGATACAAATATCAACAAAACATAAACACAGAGAATTGTGTGATATGCGTGCACGTATTTTTTCCCAAATCCACTCTACTATCG
The DNA here is from genome assembly GCA_009660295.1 of Lophius piscatorius. Taxonomy (NCBI): domain Eukaryota; kingdom Metazoa; phylum Chordata; class Actinopteri; order Lophiiformes; family Lophiidae; genus Lophius; species Lophius piscatorius. Next base: position 159,644 of record VRLP01000283.1, read on the forward strand.
GCCCTCTTCTTATTCTCTTACAAATTTTGAGTGAAATGCGTTGCTCTTTAGAGTCTTCCTTATGTTCGTACATTATTCAGTGACATCATTTTCTGTCTGCTGCAGCACAGTGGTGCGCAGGGTAGCACATTTTCATTGGGGGTGCTGACTCCCATACCGGTTGCTTCACAATCAACCACAACACACTCCAGTGCACGCTGACGGTCATGGAATGATGAAGTCAACAGAATCATATCATCTGCAAACAGCAGAGATGCGTTTATAAGCTCCCAAAACCGGGCGCTCTCCTGACCTCAACTGTGCCTTGAGATCCTGTCCATGAATATCAGGAACAGAATCAGTGAAGATTTTGTTTAACCTAATAACCTCAAAACAGTTACCATGAACTTGAAGAAAAAATGAAATCAACTAAAATGATAATAGTTAGTATTCAATAACTTTAGAAAATGATTCAATAACCATTTCCATATATTAATGTACAAGTCATTGCAACTCAAATCTCAAACCTGAAACTCACCCCGTCATCTAATGGATTTTTTATGAAAATAATGACATATGAAATGAATTGACTCTATTACCAATAGCACTAATGGCAATAACTATGAAGGATAAGAACTAAATTGACATATAGATGTGTTTTTCATGCGTGACAGGAGATGGGATTGTCAGAAACAGTCTTGTTTGCAGAGAAATACAGTTTCTGGAGCTCAACAGTTAGGGGTCAGAGATTGAGTGTATACATCCACACACATGTATGTGTATGTGTTTATACACATACACATACATTTAGCGCTGCTCCAGCTGTGTTTAGCTTGCCTCACCTTTAAGTCGTCTGACTTCTCTTTCCTGTGACGGCTACTTGTCATGGATCTGTGACCTAAAAAATAAGTGTTTCTGCTCCCACTTCCTGCGGAATATCATACATGCATACACACATGTAGCTGTATAATGAAAAAGGGATTCAGCCTCTACTTTTTTTTAGGAAAGTTTTTCGAGAGCAGACATTTTGGCTTGTCATAGCAGAGGAGAAACAGGTCTGACTAATTTAATTAAACGCTGCGCTGCACCCTTAAATGCTTCCAGTAAGCCATGACATTGAGAGAGCACGTGCTATGCAAGGCTTTTAGAACGTTGCAACGCTTATTGGTATGCAGTCTTCGGAAACTCTTTTGATTAGACCTTTGTTTTTTCCTGCTGTGACATTTTAAAAAGTTGGTTGTGAAAAAGATGTGTTCACGTGTCTCAACAGTGGTTTTTATGATTTTCCTATGAACAGGAAGTGACTTCTGATTTGTAAGATCAATCAAATAGCAGACCTTTATGTAAATTCTTCCTTCACCTTATGCTTTTCTGTTAAATGAAACTTCCTGTATAATCAATCATATTAATTAGCATGCATCTGACATTTTTCCCAGGTCTGGAGTCTGGAGTCTGGAGTCAGTGCCTCGTGTTTATACAGATGTGTGCTTCATCTTGGTTACTACCTTATCTGCCCTCCCATAGGTGAAACAACATAGGCCCTCCATTATGACCCCGATATACCTTTTACATATGTTTAAAGGCAGGCAAATGTTCTGCAGGGTGCATTGGCGTGCGATGTCTGTGTTTGTGTGTGTTTGTGTGTATGTGTGTGTGTGTGTGTGTGTGTGTGTGTGTGTGAGTGTGTGTGCTTGTGCCATTCTTCACTACACCCAAACACACGCAGTGAACCCGTGTTGAGACTTTTGTTAACCATTCTGTATTAATTTATTTGCTTATCAGTCAAACATTCATACATTTCCATTTTTCTTTCATTCATTATGATTCACATATTCTCTCATTTTTTCTTTTTTCCATAGTTATATTAAACTGTTGTTTTTCCACTAATTTGCAAATTCATCATTTTTTTCACTTGCCATTAATCCAGTTGCTTAATCCTTAATCTTTACACTGAATGATTTATTTGTGTCCTTCAGTACATTAATTAATTGATTAATTGATTAGATTATCAATTTCTTCCCCTTCCTGTCCTCTGCCTATTCATTCTTCTTCACTTTAAGCAATTTCATCAAATTCATTAATTTATCCACTCAGGTCTGAGCACTTTATTATCTTGGCATAACACATGTTTATTAATGTAATCTGATCCCTGAACCCACTGAAGTGCTGCTCTTGCACTCACCCAACCACTGTAAAGCATTAACAGTGGAATTCATAATGAGTATGAAAGGAGTAGCTCCCATCAATATGCCACAATGCATTATTCAGTATGTGAAAAAAGATCTCCATATAAAGCAGATGGCATTACGTGACAAATAACCTTTGCCTTGAAGGGTCGTATTTATTGGACTGACATGAACTGTAAGCACTAGGATGGGTATATTTAGGGTCAGGTGGTTCATGATTAAAACTCAGATCAGCCTGGAGCTTCTCTCTAAGGAGCAGATGGGCCCTAACAGGCTCAAACAAACATACATAAAAACACTCGGACGGGCCTGATCCTCTCTTACTAACACCCATCATTTTATTCATCTCTCCTCCTGTCACTCCTGCCTCTTATTTTGTGTCATATTCAAACAAAACTTTTGGAAAAGTGCGTTCTTAGTTGAGGAAGTAATATTTGGAACAGTGCAGATTTCAACAGCACCTCATCAAATCAAAAAGTGAATATTTGGTTTATTAATGATGTTATTTGTCGGCCTCTCATTATCTTGTAATCATTTTCCCTTTCTTCACCTTTCCCCCTTATCTTCCCATCTGACAGATGTGAATTCTCGTAATCCTCCTCAGCATTTACAAACAACATCTTTTTTTTTCTTAACATGTTACCTTCTGCTGACGTAACAGAGTTTGAGTATTGAGTATGTGGTGCCGTGCAGGATTACTCATTTGACCTGACAAAGCTTGGAACAATAATACTATAAGCTCAAGATCTGCTGTGTTACCCTTGACTCTGCTGAAATGCTTCAGGAGCAGTTGATTGATTGATTTTTTAAATGTTTTCTGTTGTTCTGAAAAATGAATGAAAACAGAAACAGTATTTTCAGAATCGGAGAGTCTTTTCTCATTATGGATGAGACACTATCTACTGTACACACCGCAACCCATTCTGCAACTCTTTTTCCAAATCCAACCAAAATGTTATTGGCATAGCTCCTTGCATGGTTTTTATTGTGTTTGTCTGATAAATTGATATTCATTGCTATTATTTAGTCTTATTTTTGTAGTAACCGTGATATTTGGGCATTTGGGCTAAATGGGCTTTTTTTTTTCCACTCTGTAATTGGGTTTACAAATTTTTGTATGGGGATCTATGTTACTGCCAACACCATGATACACATTGATCAGCCAGAACATTATAGACTTAGATTTAGACTTGACTCAAACAAGGATATAGAATATAAATAAAACCATGGAGGGAAATGTGCTCAATGCAGAGACAGTGTGCAAGCTTGTAAATTGATGCCGATGATTAACAACGGCATCTGTCATCGGATGGGATATAATAGGCAGAAAGTTAGCTTTTGTTGACCACTGTTCACTCCGAATCACTCTTTGCTTTATATTATATGGAGGCTGGGTGTGTGTTGCTTAGCAGGGAAACATCCGGATGGGAAGAGGGCCAGCTCAGGCTGGCATTGTGATGGCTTGGGTAAAGTTCTGGCAGCGGCCTCTCTCAGGATGAAGCCCCTGCCTCACTGCAAAAACGGTTCAAGAAGGGTTTGCGGAAGACAAAAATAAGTTCTTCGATGTTCCCTAGATCTCAGTCCAAGACAGCAGCTGCGGGATGTGCTGAACAAAGAAGTCTGATCCATGGAGGCCCCAACTCGCAAATTTCAGGATTTCTATGACCTATTGCTAACATCTTTGTGCCAGATACCACAGAACACCTTCAGAGGTCCTGTAGAGTCCAAGTCCCGGGTCAGAGTTGTTTTGAAAGGACGAGGGAATGAAAAATAAATCCCAAACACTATGCGCAGGTTATCAAACACGCGCACACACACACACACACACACACACACACACACACACACACACATATATATATATATATATATGTGTATATATATATATATATATATATATATATGTGTATATATTTATATATATATATATATATATATATATATATATATATATGTGTATATATTTATATATATATATATATGTGTGTATATATATATATATGTGTATGTATATATATATATGTGTATGTATATATATATATATGTGTATATATATATATATGTATATATATATATATGTGTATATATATATATATATATATGTGTATGTATATATACATATGTGTATATATATATATATATATGTATATATATATATGTGTATATATTTATATATATATGTGTATATATATATGTATAGCACTCAATGTCTTTTTCTTCTCTCCATCTTACCTGCCGGCTCTTAGAATGTCCTTCACGTTTGGATGTTTGTCTGAGAAATCCAATCAATATTGCAGCCAGGTACCGCGGAGCGGCGCTGCTTTGTGGACAGAACTCAGACTCTTATTGTACTCCGCAGTACGACCGCAGAAACAGTCACATACTTCTACTCTTTCAATGACAACACCAGTACGGATAACAGCGAACCCTCTCTCTCTCCTTCACATGTATGTAGTACAGATGTTAAACACACACACACACACACACACACACACGTTCTTACATTCAGACCACAGAGCTCAAACATGAGGAGGCTTATAGAAAGTCTATTACCGTCGCTGGTGTATGACCTGTCCTTAATGGCGGTCCTTAGTACCAAACGTGGGGACGAGTTAAATGATCCATTCAGACCGCAGAGAACTGAAGATATTTGTGTGCGGGTGAATTTGTACAAACTGACTGCACCATCAATTCTCCTGATTCGTTTTCTTGATGGTCGTTGAAGCGGTTTCTACGGGTCTAAGTCTTTCTGGCAGTGAGAAGATGGAATTTCCAGAATGGCTGACAACAAGTAGAATACAGTTTTGGAGTGAACTTCTCACCCTCCACGCCTGAAGGCCGCTGAGATGATCCCAAACACGCCAGTGTGGATGGAATAAACCAGTTTGGTTGTCAAGGACAGTCTGCCAAAGTTGGAATAAGTGGATATCCGGCTCAGAGAGGGGGAATACTTTTTCATGCTGGCGATTTAAATATTTTATAAGGAATGAAATGATCAAGTAAAACTGGTATTTTGTGTTTCGGTTTGCCAGGGATAACCTGAGATACACACATCCAAGATGTCGGAAGGGGGTCCAATACTTTTTCAGGGAGTCCTGCAGAATGCTTCTCTCCTCCAGCTCGGGTCTTTTGTATGCACATGAAGCAGATACAACCCCCCACCCCACCCCCCACCCCCAACAAATATTGTAATTTGTAATGTTTTATGAATATCTACCCACCGAGGGACCAACTAAGACCAAGTCTGCCGGAACAAACACATCATGAATGCGGCTTCTTCTAACCTCAATATGTTCGGCCTCACCTTATCGTACTCCTGCAGCCTATGGGCTGATTGGCGCCACATTGTACCCCCACGTCCTCCACTAGTGGATTATTAATCACACCTTGCTTCACCTGAAACAACAGTGCAGACAAAAACTCCTATTGTGCTCTCAGGGTCACCGGGCGAACGCCGGGGAAAATGGCTCCGTTAGACGCTAGCCAGCAAATACGGCATTCTCCAGCTGGAGATCCCACTCTGACAGCGAGCGTTAAAGTCCTAGGAGTTTAAATGAGTCGACACAATGTGTATTCCCAGTTTCCTCTTGTGCCTCTGAGGAAAATGGTTCCAATTCCAAAACAGGAACAGTGTAAACTCCATTTGCATACATATAAGAAAAGAAAGAAGCATTTTACAGCCCAGTGATGGAAAACACAGTCTTTGCATAATTGTGCGATTGGACACACATGCTATATGTACACATACACACAACATGTGGAGACCCTTTCATCCATATACTGTATACGTAAGCACAGAGCTACACAGCTAGCATGTATATATTGATGCACTTTTAATTATATCTCCGAAAAGTGGGGCGTATCGTTCAATCGTCAATGACACTGGTCTTACGGAAAAATCTATTCCTTGGATCATTTTCTGATTTTATACAGACATAAATCTTAGTGCAAGGAAGAACTGGATGGATTTTGGGACAGGTCGTTATATATTTCGGACACTAGGAGGATGTTTATCTCCTGACGTTTTCGGGCCGTAATTCCTCAACTGTTGTTCGAATTTAGTCCAGATTTGGTGTCATTTGAATCGAGTCTTGGAGATCTGTCTTATATAGATCGGATTTTATTCTCGTAGTTCATATTCTACTCACAGCGGGAAACTATTTTATTTTTATTTTTACAAAATTACAACCTTTTCTGACATAACTTCTTAAACTTTGGCCTAATTTAGTCCAGATTTAGTGCATGTGAATGAACTCAAGGAGATCTATCTCGATACGTAACTGTATATTTCTTCACACCTTCAGCATATTTTACTCCCTTCAGAGAGATTTTTTTCTTTTGCAAAAAACACTATGGACTAACTTTACATTTAATTTGAGGAGTTGCTCAAATTGCTTGCACAGGTTTTGTGGACTTTCCTGGGATTACACCCTTTCTGCTGGGGATAACAGCCTAGACTTAGTTACACAACTACCTTATTAGCAGAGAGGCCGGCTGATTGTGCTCCACGAGGTGTGTGTCTGAAGTGTGTGTCTGAAGTGTGTGTCTGCAGACTGGGCTCTTAGTGTGTCAGTGCAGTGACTGAGAATGTAGGCCACATGCTGTCACGTACCCCGCGGGGACTGACGGAGGGTCTCCTAACTGCTAGGACCAGGTAAGTCAGCACACTCTTAGCAGCTGGTGAATGTAACCATGGCTGTCTCCATCCTTCTTATCGTTCCCATCCAGCGCTGACCTGAGGCGTTCTTTTAATCACTGGTGGTATGGCACTGCGGCATCGCCTCTCTCTCTCTCCCTCTCTCTCTCTCTCTCTCTCTCTCCCCTCCAGAGGACACACTTCCATATACGTTTAGAACATATGTACACATACAGTCGCACATGCCTGTTGCCGCGCCTGCAGGCAGCGGCGGTAAATACAGTATCGGCTGGAGTGTCCCGCTCAACTCCCCGCTGGGCCAAATCTATTATTGAAAGAAGGGCAAGTGAGAGCGGCTGCCTACTTAAACAGCTGGGGCCATGTGTGTGTGTGTGTATATGTGTGTATATGTGTATATATGTGTGTATATGTGTGTGTGTGTGTGTGTGTGTGTTTGCGTCTGTAGTTAATGGCCAGCAGCGTCACATGTGGAGTTCTGCATTCCTGTTCAGAGAAAACACAAGAAATAAAGACAAAACCGGTCACAGATTTTATTATTATTAAAATACTTTACTTTTACAGTAAAGTCTGATAACTGTCCTTCGTTTTTAACACGATAACTCACGGCCGTAATTTCTCCACTGACCCGGTCCGAACTGGGTGTCTATGAGTCGACTCAAGGAGATCGATCTCGTATTTACCATATTTTACTCAAAACAGTTCATATTTTAACAACAAATACTGTCCAGACATAAATCCTGTCTGTTGGTCTGATTAAGTTCTAATTTGGTGCGTATAAATGTACACAAGTAGATATATCTTGTATATTTGTGTATTTCTAGATGTAAGCGTATAAATACCCACATGTTTATGTTACATGTTCACATACATGCGGAGATGTATATATGACAGTATTTGTGCATCCTAAACTTCCCTCTGCTACATAAACTCCTCCCCTCATCACGAGTGATTTGACCAGATTGACCTCTAATGCGGACATCAAAGTCTCAGGACATTGATGATCCTTCGCGATGAAGATAGTGATTAGTTTTTAAATGACGACGCCTCTAGATTTTATTATAAACACTGATTTATACCACAACCAAAGGATGTTTTGTGCATATTACTCCCTCTAGTGGACAAAAGTGGCGATTTGCCGCAAAAAAAAAAAGTTCAAAATCCCATATTTGTGATCCTTTTGGGTACATTTAGGGTCCAACTATGGTAAATGAAGAGTCCTGCTGGCACCACTGGCCTCCTGGACCGTTAGCTGAGCTTCTCCATGTTCACTCTCCAGCTTAAGCGTCGATGTCAACCAATCAGCTGCTACCAAAAGTGTCCAAATCTAGTCTGTGAACCGTCTCAGTGATGGAGCCTTCGCAGCAGTTGTCCAGTTTACCACTTCAAATTAGATCAGCCCCCACTGCTGAATATTGTAAACCGCTGATGAAGATCCGTCTCTTTTTCTTTGGCCTCCCCCTTTAGAGATGAAAATGTTATCATCCCCACAGATTTTACCATTATTATGATTTATAGGTGTTTTACTCTGTAAAGCACTTTGGTTGTTCTAAAATTGTTCCCTAACTGTAGAAGGAAATTAACTTTGTGGCCCTTCTATCAAATTTAATGCAGAAGTTATGAAAGAGGAAATTCATTCATTGTCTTGTTTCATGGTGTTACTCTTTCAAAATGATGATTTAACTTCCTTATCTACAAGAAAATCAGGCGAGGGCGGACATGTTGGTATTTTAAGCGTTGAATCGCAGATTACTCACACGTAGTAACGGGTACAATGTCACTGATACTGAATATAAATAATATAATCTGTCTATAGACGCCAAGGTTATGCAAAGACACCTGATTAAAATAACTAATGAGCAGCGGATTCAAATATTGCCATTATGACCACATTGAGCCACATTACTGAGGCTCCGCCGAGGAACTGACAAGTATCCACAAACAATCTTTACAAAGTCCTCATGATCACATTGTCAGCATCATCTCCCAGAAACCATCACCACCTAATCCTCCGTGTTAATCCAGACTGTCCGGCGGCCAGCCTTGAATGTGTGGCTGTAAACGATAGCTGGATTACGCAGATAATACTCGTCCTGGATGACGCTCTCGCATCCACTGGATGAAGCCTGCGATCAGAGCTTTACCCCCCCCCCCTCCATTTCTAACCGTCTTGTTTTTTCCTCAGCATCTGGCGGTGATTGCCCCCATGACTTTAGCGCCTGAACATAACGCCGTACGTGCCTGGGAGCTGAAATGACTCCTTTCACCGCAGAGTCTCTGCGTCTTTGTTGAGGCTTTTATTTGGTCTCTCTGTTTGATTCGGCCGAGTGTTGAAGGTGTGAATCCTGCTTGAAAGGATTTCAGCTCCATGTCAGCGAGACTCTCTCATGCCCAAAAGCAGATAGTTACCGCCACGCTTCATATCAAAAACCCAGAAAACTGTAACTGAATCTCAACTCAAATGAGCGACCAAGGAAAGGTCACGGTGGGGTCAAAGCTGTCACGCCTGTGCGTCAAAACTCTGTGGAGATTTTAATTATTTGACGTGTTGACGTGATTTCATCATAGAAGTAAACAGAAACATGAAAATTGAGGCCATTTGTTTAATACGGTATCCTGACAGACAGAGTGGAAGTCTGGGTAATGTAATAACGCCGGCCCGTGTCGGCATTATTTGTTTTTTTCCATTCGACGTTGTGAAATATGGGACTGGGTTTAGGGAATAAGAGTCAGAGTGAAAAACTTGCAGAGTCCCTGTTTGTGAAAGATTTACTGTCTGCGCTGAGAGCTTTGTGGAGGAGTGGGCCGAGGGGGCTGAAATTGCTATTGGACTCCTCGTTCACAACACAATCCCCCCCCCCCTTTGTCCCTATCCCATCCCATCCCATCTCACAGACCCAAGAAACCTGAGTTGTAAAGAGGTCCTGCAGAACAGAGTGAGGCTGCAGATAAGGGATCGCTTACAAATGAGTGGGAGCTTGTTTTTGGGAGGTAAAATAGAGAGAAGGTGGAGGCAACATCTCAGCTGACATATAAAAGGGTTGGAGGATGCAGGAAGAGCAGCGAAGAAGAAAAACAAAGCCCTCGGTGGAGGAGGAGAGTGACAAATGAGTTGATTTGAAAAGGTGTTAATGAGGCCGTGCCTTCACGATCGCCGTCTGACCGCGTTCAGAGAGACGGACAGACAGTCGAATAGCAGAGGTGATGAAACATTTCAGGAGGACAGTCAAAGAAATGATGCAACGCTTCACACGGAATGTTCTCACAGCGTGGAGACGGCTTTTTGCTAACTGAGGTGTTGAATGGGACCGATCGGTGGATTTGATAAGGTGTTTCCGAGAACCGTGGCTTACATTTGTGTTCACGCCGTTCTTCCTTTTTATTGTTGTTGCAGTAAATGAAGTCGTTTCATCACATGACGCGGCGCTCTAATTGGAAATTGTGAGCACGTAATAAGTCAAGGTTAACGTATGAGACTGGTGATATTCTCTTTTTTTAATTAGTTGGAATGAATTTTATTTCAAGGACCTGAACCAACAGTGAAATTATCTTTTTCATCCAATTATGTGAAATCCAATTTATGCCATTGCCAATGAGCAGAGGTGGTAAACATCTGTGCTCTCAGAGCTGGTTTCATATTAATGGTGTTCGTTCACACCAGCAAATACATACTTAGGTATTATTTAGTTATAATAGAAAGTGTGCTTGATGGACTATGTCTATATAGCCATAACATAAAAAAAAACACCTCTCTGATACTGTGTCCGACCCCAAAATACCTCTGTGAGGAGCCTGGCTAGTCGCTAATGAGCTAGCACTCATGTGGGAGAGAAAATACTGCCTTTTAACAGGAAGAAACCTCGCGCAGAACCCGAAACAAAATACACAACCCTTTGCCAATGACTGGTTGCAGGTATGCCAACAATTGCATTTAGTAGTGAGCTTCACAGGGGGAAATTATTTGTATTGACTGCTGTCTAGTTATAACAGTGTTATTACAATGGATCAACGTATACTCAAATGAAAAACACTTGATACTCGATCAGCGATTTATGAAACTTAACCTTCACAAAAAGGATTGTGTCATAAAACGTTCTTTACATTTACAACAAATGACCACAACTGCCATTAGATAATTAGTATATTTATAGCATCAATTTCTGACCCTGGAAGAGAAAAAAGTGCTGAAAAAATTCTAATGGTTTGGTCCAGTTATTATTGATAATTACTGCTCCTTTTTTTTTTCTTCCAAAAATACAGTTTGATGTCATACAAATAAGGTGAAATGAATAATGTGGTTATCAGTTAGAATTAATCTGGCTAAATAGGCTGTAACAAAACTAATGAAGATACAATTCATACTTTCTTCTTTTTTTTTTGATACGTGAAAACGGTTTTCTTATATCGGGTAATATAGTGTCTTTGAAGTTGTAGTGTGTAACTTTTTTCTCACAAGCTGCCTCCTCCCTCCTTCTCAACCTGAGTTTACCATTTACATCTAAATGTTTCACGAGTCTTCTTCTTTGCTTTGATGGCGAGGCTCGGGGCGCCGTTGCTTTTTTCTTGTTCTAAATAATAAGTGTGATCCTCCGTTTGTCAAACTCGAAATCCCTCTCCGTCTGAGGAACATGGAGGCCTCCATGTAAAAGTTTGGACCTCCTCCTACGGAGATAAAAAAACAAACAACTAGAGAAACATTTAAAAGCTAAGAAAGTACACCGAAAAACGTAGTTATGGATATAATATTCCATTTATTTATCCATAAATACCCCTTAAATTCTACATAGCTATAGATTAGCTGATAGCTAGAATTAGCTCTGTATGTTTGATACTTGAGGGCACGAGTACTGGAGTCCGGTGGGAATTCTCTGTGGGTATGTCACACTGCATTGTGGGTAAAAAAAACACCCATTGTTTGGAGTCAGCAATGCCCCCGAAGAGAGAAGATGAAACTTTTGGACCCATGACGCCATTTAAATCACCTTGGAGTAAATAAAGAGGCGGGACACGGCGCCATCAATAAAAAGATCTATTCCCAGATTGTCTTTTGGTCCATTGGAGTTCGGACTCTCGTATAACGCCCAACTACCTGTGGGGCATAAAATCCACACCTTTACGGTCTTCCTCTAATGCTGAGTAACTACAATCATTGGAACGTGGCTCCATTCTGTCCTCTTATAAAACCTTTATGGAGGACAACACCTGCCTCCCAAAAAAAACCACACACACATCTTCCACCCGCCGACGATTCTATCTGGACTCGTTAGCGTGAGATTCTGTTACAACATGTGATTCCTGCCTGAAACACGCGACTCTCTGATTTGATGGCTGTAAATCTACGTGACAGGCGGCCTTATTATCTCGCCGTGAGGCACAGAAGTGGACTAGAAGTTCCCTCGCGGTGCGGCCTGTTCTCCATTAACCCGTGTCACCTGCTCTGACAGGTGTGGAAGGCTGCAGTGGTCAAACATTATCTGGTTGTCACCTTCTGTACATATACACACACACACACACACACACACACACACAGACACAGAAATAGCCGAGGGCTAACGACCAGACGCAGGAACACAAGATGGTGTGAAAACATGTGACAGAGAAAAATGTGCAATCAGACCAAGAGGCTAATTAACATAAGAGCATGCGGATCACTGAGGTTGTGTTGGTTCTGATTCTCACTTTCATTGTGCTGTATGTGGTTGTTAAGTAGATCCATTCTGTTATAACCGGTTGTTTAAGTGTCGTAATGATTTAGCCTTTTTCACAGTAGGAGGAGAAAATCATGTTTATGTCGGTATTCACGCTTTTTCACTCTTCACTTCAGTTTTCGAGACATTTTCTTTTCAACTATTGGTCCAACTTAGTCCAAAGTTGGTGTATATGAATCGTCTTGAGGATTGAGTTTTGTAAATATTATATTTTACTCACTAGGAGGAGCTTTTTTTCTGTAAAACACGGTCTTTCAAACAAAACCTCCCGACGATTAATCCAATTTCTGTAGAGTAGATCCTTTCTGGATCTATTCTGTAGATAGATCCAGTAGATCTATCTTGTAATATTTGACTCTAATTGTTCATATTTTTCAATCAAGGGGGGTCGCCTGCACAACGCAGGAGATTGGGGACTTTTGGGGGATTTATACGAGTTATTATTGCTCGTCGTACTTTCACATATTTCTGAATATAATTGAATATAAATGAGAAAGCAGTACTTAATAAAGTAGGTGGGAGAAAATCTCTCTTGAGGAATAAATGAACATTTATGTGACATTCGTCATTATAATAGTCGCCAGTTTGCGACTTCTCACCTCGACTGTTTTGCATCAGGCCTCGCCGAAATTTCACATCAACTTTGGTTTTCAATGCAGGATGATTCCCTCTTAAGATACTTCTTCTCAGTGCTGGCTTTGATCTCTTTGATCTCCATTAGCTGTGTTTTCCTTTGATCTCAGTGCTGGTCACTTCAAGGTGCCTGATTTCTTTCTATCTCTCTGTTGGCTCGTCCTGCGGGAACATCTCTGAAGGTGATCTGCACACCCTCCTGAGTAGATGTTGAAGAAAGGGAAAGAAAAATTCCGGGATCTTCCCTTTTTTTTATCCACATCCATCCCAAACCTTCAAGGTTTTTTGTCTTTGCCAAAACGTCAAACTCTCCCTTCAAGTTTCATTAAAGTCCTTTCAGCTGTTTTTATTGTAATCCTGCAAACATCCAGACCAATCCATATCTGAGAAGACATTACCTCTTCGGTGTCGGGTGTGAAACTGAATTCCGGGACCCTTATCGAGTCTCTCTCTCTCTTTGGATGCAGCAGGAGAATATTGATCAAATCAGCAGAAGTGACAATAAATGCTTGTCGCTTTGGAGTCCGATAAAAAGTAATGGACGCCATTCTTTTCTGCTCGACTTCTTTTAATGGACTCACATCAGGTTTCCTTTTGTACGGGGCGACACAACTGGGGGTTCCACCGTTTGCCTCGCCACCGTTCATTTTATTCAGGGCTGTTCGCAGCTATGTGTTAAATTTCATCGGTGACTCACACGAGGTTGTGGGTTTACTTTCCTGGTGTTCTCAGCAGGTGGAGAGAACTGCTATAGATTTTTGTGGTTTTTGGCATCCAAGGCTGAAATTTTCATCAGATCATTTCTCCACTTTTACAGCTCACAACCTTCAAATCAATGTATGATTGCCAGGAGAGGCTGGCGGCCGACGCCACGACACAGCAGTAACATTTAGAATGAATTTCTGGAATTGTCGAAGGGAGATGGCGAAGTGGAGGTAATGCGCCTGTTGTTTCTGTCGGGGCTCGGCTGTTTGATCGGCATGCTGCCGCTCTTCGGTGTTTAATCAGCTTCCATTCCTGATTTCCAACTGAGGCTAGAACGTCGGTAAAAATGTGGTGCGTAGTAAATGAACGGAAAAAAATACTTAGAAGAAAGTAAGACATCGGGAACATTTTACGATAAAGACAATAATCTTCCAGGCATGTTTTGCATTGGAAATACCAATCTTATTTTGAGTAAATAACGCGACTGACTTAAGAATCTATTCCAGCTAAGTTGGATTCCACCAGTATGAAGGCAGTATAAAATATGTAAACGATCCATGAAACAGTTTTTGAGTTATCACGTTAACATGAAGGGTCTTAATTAGCATAGAAGTCAGTAGCTGTGGACTAATTCTCATTTAAATCCGTCACTCCAGTAGTGAGTCTAAAGGTGATGGCGTGACGCATGGAGAGCCTTTCCTTTTTCCCGGGATGACTCTTCATGGAGACGCGGCGTCATTCAAACCCCTTCATGAAATGGGACTTCAGGGACTGTACGCGTCTCGGAAATCGCAGCCAGTGATGTGTTGAGTCATAATCGAGCTTCCGTATTTAGGTTATTTTTGTATTTTTTTTTTTTTTTGGCTCTCATTACTGAAAATGTGAAAATTGCTTTTCAGGATGTCTTAGGGTAAAATGTTTTATTTTTCCCATTTTCATGGGAAACTGCATAGCTTCTTTTTTTCTTTTTTTTTTAACCGAGAGCGAGATAACAACATCATTACAGGTACCAGGAACTACCAATTAACGGTCAAGGCAGGCGCCAAATGTCGGGTCATTGTGTTCCAGTCCGCTGTTTTTTTATTTATCCTGCATTTCCTTCTGCACAAAAGTGCTTAAACTGTGTCTGTCAAGAGAAAAAAAAAAGGTAAGAAGACAGAAATTGAGCTAATGGGGCAGAATCAAAACAGATTGAGCTCCAACGAGTTGATCCCCCCCCCGACAATATCTGGTTCCATCAGCCGTCACTCAACTCCGAGTGTTTTTCTTTGTCCGGACATTTAATCGTTCAATACTTTAAGGTTTATAGCACTTCCAAAGGTCAAATTTTCATCCAAACTCTTTTCAATTTGGAATGAATCATGTGTAATTTCAAATAATGAGCTCTGGGACAATTTGAAAAGTCGCACTAATCAATATAGTTATATGGACAATGGCTCAAAAGACAGTCAGACGGCCTGGAGTGATGAGCCCAGAGACATTTATCACCTTTTTCTGCAGTTACCTCCAATATCCACGGATCCCGCAGATCCTTCATGTTAACGCAAATAACTCAAAAACTGTTTCATGGATCATCTTCAAATTTTTATTTCCACTAAGACCCCAGTGAGAGGAAGAACTGGATTGATTTGGGGAAAGGTTGGTTGCATATCTCTGCACTAGGGGGAGCTTCGTCTCCAAAATTATGGCGCTTTCAGGCCATAATTTCTCAACCGTAGTGGAGTTTTTAAAAGGAACAACACTGTTTTTGGACATAACTTTGTAACCTTTTGTCAGATTTAGTCCAGATTTACCTCATATGAGTTGCCTCAAGGAGATCTGAATTGGATTATTGACGCCAGGAAATCCGTCTTGTTTTATGATACGATACGATTGTTTTATTATATATATATATATATATATATATATATATATATATATATATATAGTGCAGGGGGAGATCCACTGTTTGAGCCCGTTGGACTCAAATATGCACTTTAAATATGATAATAACACACTGGAGTGGACCTGAAAGCACTTCAGTCAAAATGTTCTGTTGAAAATAGAGAAACTGCTTCCCAAAGTCGTTTGGAAAGCATTTAGCAGCACTTTCTAGCAGCAACCAGTCGACGGCAACAGCCACTACATTTAAGACTGAGAGATGGAGGAAGACGAGGTAATGGGAAGAAACGGGAACGAACAAAAGAGATTGGGGAAGATGGAGGATGGGCCGCTTTCGCTGAAGAGAGAGAGAGAGAGAGAGAGAGAGAGATGAATTCTGGGTAAGAAGATATCAGATCAAATTGAGGGTCAAAGGTCAGGTGGCGCTTAATGGAGTAAAAGCTGGAAAACACGGGACGAAAGTTCAGTTTGAGAAGTATGTTTGCTTGGGGGTCACGGAGGAACACAGCGGAGCTTCATCCATCTCCAGCAGCCTCCAGGACCTCGTTAAGATACATCAGCAAACACAGACTGGGACTAATTTGGACCATACATTAAACTCAGAGTACCCGGGCAGAAGGAGAACCAGCAGCTGCCTCGCTCTCAGGTCCTCCATCATGTTGTTTACGCCCCATCCATCCAGACGATGTGTAGAATATAAGTAAAGACAAATGTTTGATCCGCAGGGGGAAATGGCATCACGGTTATTTCTCTGTCAGCTCCTGTTGTCTGTCTCGTCTGAGAAATCTCTCAAAAGTACACAATTTATTCTCAAACAATCAGTCATTTGTGTTTAAGCAGGCGCAAAGACTGGCAACAAAACAATTCTGCAAATGGCAGCAGTGGAAGTGCGTGATTCTCTGGACTTAAATGACGCTATCGATTTAGTGTAATGATGATTGTTATGTATAATCTTCTTTTTCTCCACGTGAACAGAGTGTGTTACCTCTCACTAACAGTCACGCTGTCAGGTGTTTCCATTCCGGTTGTGTGGCCGTGCTTTCGGTGTAGGTGTAGAAACACGCCAGTCGTTAGTTATAAGAAAGAAAATAAAAAATCCAAATCCATCCCGGCTGCTGAGCTTTTCCAGGGCTTCTAGCTTGATGCTAAGCTAACAAGCTCACTGCTAAAGCTGAGCAAATTAGATTTACAATAAGACATTTATGAACGGTGAAATTAGGTTATATATCTGGTTGTAAACACTTTATAAGTCATTAAATAACAGCGTATAACATATCTCTCAATTTACCAATGTGGCTCACTATTTGGCAACATCAAGTTAGTAGTACAGATAAGTGTGCTCACTATTTGGCAAGCATCAAATCTCTGATTAATATTCATAAGGTTAAGCAGCTTATTAATATTATGTAAAGTTTTTACAACTTAATTAGTAAACTACGTACAAGCTATTCATAAATCCTCCTTGAAGGGAGTCTTAGTGTGAAGTGTTTCCAAAATTCCGACCCGACTTGTTTTGTGAGCGATCCTTTTAGCCCTTTTCCAAAGCGATACATTTGCATGCTGTTTACTCTCAGCGATGTTCCTGGTAAGTAAACATCCAGTGTTGCAAACATGCAGAACTGGGAGATGTGGTTATTTCCCAACCCCCCGTAAACAGATTCAGAATATAAATCATGCATCCAAAATCAATTTGGAACAAATGCGGCTGATTACTTCCTTTCATTTTGTTAGATTCCAACACGCTGAACACACAATGCTTTACGTTCACAAGCAGCTAATAGTCAATAGCGGAGATCTTCCTCTTTTTCACAGATTACAATCACCGCTCTCTTCCGACATGAAAAATAAATTTGTATTTTATCTCCTTCAGCCAAAACATAGATGGATGGCTAGAGCTACTCAATTTAATATGATTAATGTCCATTAGCTTTATGCTTCATTAAATGTTGGAAATAAATTGCTTCCATTGTTTGAAAAAGTACATTGGGAACCATCTAGTATCTAATATTCTATTATAAATACTAGTTTTTAGTTAACACACTCCTACCGTCTCAATGCTGACGGAGCAGTGGGAGCACTGGGAGCAGTGGGAGCACTAGGAGCAGTGGGAGCACTAGGAGCAGTGGGAGCACTGGGAGAAGTGGGAGCAGTGGGAGCACTGGGAGCTTGACAAGCACCAACTGGATCAGATGTGCTGAAACCTGAAACCACAGTGAGCTGGTGTGAAGGGGAAGGACACCTGGGAGTTTCTCCTTTACCTCAGTCGACCTGAGGGAGCTTCTCTTTTGTATGCAAAGCAAAATCCCTGCAAAAGTGCCTCTGGGCAAAAGTGTTAAGTGGCTTTAGTAAATGAGAGAAGTCCCGGCAAGGTCAATTTATAGTATGGGTTGTTCTGTCTAACGGGCCGTCAGGGTTTGTTTACGGCTGGAACGGCACGTACAGTCTTATAAAAAGAGGTTTTGTTTGCGTTTGTTATTATTAAATATAATTTATTTACATTATATAAAATAATTTCTCTACAGGGCGGTCTAGCACTCTTGAAAAATATGTGCTTCAGTTTAAATATATTTCCTATTTATTTTTGTTTTCTCTCTCGTGTGTGTGAAGTCTGCTAACAGGAGTAATACATTCCCTGCTTCGATTGAGTTTTCTTTATAGAATCATGCTCATAGGTTCAGCAGAGGCTGTTTCTGCACGTATCGATTGTCCTGTCCAGCGAGTCTGAACCAATCCCTATGGATTCTTTGACACCCTGGACCCCCTCCTTACGCGTCCCGTTACGTTTGTTGGGACATTCGGCGGTGCTAAAGCAGTATCAGGGGAAACATTCATCCTGTCTGGCTGAAGCAGGTTAGAGGCCCATTTATCCCCGACCTTAAAGACTTACAGCTAAGTTGATGGAGCCTCCCGTCTCTTCTGAGAGCTCGCGGTTACGGATGAGGTGGACGACGCAGTGCCAAATCTTTCGGGGACAATTATGCTATAATTCAAGAGAGGCGCGACAGGAGTCTACGGAAATGAGGAAAAATACGATCTCTGTCCACTCGTATGCAAAGTATGTAGTCTGTCAATAAGTCTTTGGTGTTCAGAGTCTGTATACTGGTGATGGTGGCTGATGACACTGCTAAGACTGATTAATGATGAAGTGGAAGGATCTGCAAGGACACTATGGAGATTTGGGGGGGGGGGGCAGCAGCATGCCAGAGCCTGATGGCTCACGGTACCAATAAGGGTGTTTGTTAACCCGGGACCCAACGTATCCAGTTTGGAAATCTGTTTCATGTTCCGCATGTTGGTTCGATACAGGTTTTACGCCGGATGCCTTTCCCATCGCAACCCTCTTGATTTGTCCAAGCTTTGGACCGGCACTAGAAGCACACTGGCTTGCGACTCCTTTTACAGTGAAGCACATAGTTTCGACTGAGAGTGGTTTGAGAAATGACTGGAGCCCGAGTGTGCAAGGGGATAGTCCTCCTGACTAAAACTTCCCTAGATCTTCTTCTTCTTCTGACGATGCATATTTTCTTGTGCTATATTCAAAAGTCAGCTTAGCCTGCAAAGCACTTTAATTCACATTCATACGACAGAACTAATTATTGTTATTAATTGTTAATGTATGGATCGACAATGTTTCCAAAATGTGCCAAACATTTCATTTTGACCGCAGAGAGAGATTTTGGCTGTAAAAATATGACCTTTGTCCACTAGTTGGAGCCACATGCAGCTACTACAACTTTTGGCTTTGCTATAAATGATTTTATTTATTGAACTCAAGCATTGTGCACGGTATTGAATATCAAAAACTAGGTAGGATCACAATCCTGGGCCTGATATAAAGAAGTTAAGGCTCCTAAAAGGTTTTTTTTGTCAGATTTTATGGAATCTTTGAGGGATGTGGTTCAAAAGCCCTTATCAAACCTTTTAACGTACTTAAAGCCCTTTATGTGCCCCCTGGTGGGGGAAACTGTCCCCATACTCAGAGGAGATGACCTCATACATACAGATTTGGGCTTCAAAAGGCTGAGCTGGCTGTTACGAGCCTGTTTCAAAAGTTTACAGTGCGTTTTCTGACTCTTCTCTCTGAGTCATGTGCTGTTTGTCCCAGTTTTCATGCCGTACCAGTATAAATCACCCTGACAAGCGCGCCTGTGCACGCCGTCACCCAACTTATCCTGATCCCCGACATGGCTTCTCCTTCCAAAAACGATACCCCCTCAACTTTTATCCGGTTTTGACTTCTCCTCCCAGGCTTTTGGCGGGGCTGGCAGCAGTCAGACACGGAGTGGCATTCGGCGAGGCATCAGACATCCTGGCGTTTGCCCCGTCTCTGTGACGGCAGCTGACTGACAATAGCTGCCAGCCTGACGGTCTCCTCTCGCCCAGCTTCCCCGAGGTTGTGAACGTTATCATTAATGCAAGGAGGGATGTCATAATTCTCCTCCCGTGGTGCATGGAGGCCCTCGGAGCGAATGTGGCGGCGCTGCAGTGGCGTTCAGCGTTGTGTGAATGACAAGATATCATAGCAGCTGTAGTGACAATGGCTCATGCTCAGCCGGCGCCGTTAAAGTGATTCATATGCTGCCTCCCTCAGCTTCTAAGACAAATGTAAGATGATATGACTCGACCTTCAACGCCCTCTGGTTGGGGAGATGAGCTCATGCTCCGAGGCACACTTTTGCAAAAAAGGAAGCTTGAATCCAAAGGTGAGAGAGGAGAAATAATGGGGAGGATTCTTCCTCTTCTCTCTGAGAGACGGGCCGGCCAAGGCCGAACCTCCTCAGCCAATCAGGGATTAATTCATCTGTCGATATGGCCTTAATCATCGGGGCTCTTCTTCTCTGCACATTTAAACCGTAGGAACGGGAGGAAAGACTTGGCGTGTGATTTAGCGCTGCAGGTTTGGTTTTAGGTGTAATGTTGATGGAGAGCTGAAGGATGAATTTGTCAGGAGGTCAGACCTCTGAACTCTGAGGATCGACGTGATTATCGCAGGGATGAAGGAGTCAAAGTCGCCGACTGACTGCCAGGAATGGAGCTGATGGATTCAGCCCTGGAACAGAATGATGGGAGGGAAAATATCGCTGATTATTATTTCCCACGCCCTCCATTCCATTTGTCCATTTGTCGTTTCTCTGGTGTGACCTGCAGAACAGACTGCAAATGTCTGTGATTACCTCCCTTTAGTTTTCTCTCCCTTTCCTTGTACTGGAGCGGCAGCGGCCCATCAGTCAAACACACAAAGGATTGTGGGTAACCTTTTCTTTTAGGGAGTAAACAGACTTGTAAAATTGTGTTATGATAAAAAAGGACTTTCTAAATGCCTCCTTCTGGTTGGCCCCTCTGACCTCTTGTGCTCCCCATGGTTCAGTCCTTGGCCCCTTTACCCTTTAGCCTATACATGCTGCCACTGGGTCATATTATAAACACGTTCAGTCGCGTTATTTGATAAGAAATAGAAACTCTAAATGTGCTCAACCAAAAAGTTGAAAGGACATTTAAAAAAAAAAAAAAATGTCTGAACAACAGGAAGAAAAAAAGCTGTTTGGATGCTTCTATTTTTTATATGTAGTGTTTTCATTCTGCTCAGGCTCCTCTACTGATTTAAATGTGAATATTAGGCTCCATGTAATCCACGATAATGAGCATTGCAACCTGAGGAGAGACTTTAAGAGCGCGGACGCCGACAGAGAGCATCACTCCGTGTTGAATTCGCCGGCTGGGAAGGATTTACTGCAGCTTCTTTTGGAGATAACAAAGGACATTGGTCTGTAGTCATGGTGAGATGTCGTTATTTTAACTGTCCTCTCAATCACCACACAAACTCGGAGGCAGGAAAGGGCACTTTCAATTTATCAGAAAGTTTACACAGGCTGTTATCTCACACATGGATAAACGTAGGAGTATGCAAACACAGGGACGGGTACTTAAACCCTCTCCGACACTGACTGACAGTCACACAGTCCTTTACACTTCCTCCTTCCTCCTTACTTGATCCCTCAAATATTCCTACACACTCTCTCTCTCACGCCGGCTCTCTCCTCTTTCGCTCTCGGTGCTCGTAGCAAACACAGCGAGCGAAAAAAAGGATGAAAAATGAGCCAAATAATGTCAGGGCGACGGCAGCACCTATCAAACGCATCAATGGGTCCCAAGGTGTGCAAGGACGGGCTGGAGGTTTTATGACTGCTGCTGAGCATAAATACCAGCCGGATGTCTGCGGAGGGGGAGATTTCTCCCTGGTGAGAAACTCACACTTAGCAGAAAAGACGTGTAAATTCTCTGAGGCCGAATTCCGTGGAGTTCTTTAGGATCCAGATCTAATTGAAACATACTCTTTGAAGCTGTACACATTTGTAAACACGCTGTACACAAACTGAATACAAGCGGGATTACACTAAAGGCGAGCCCGACGGCAAAAACAGGCCCCTGCGTCCCTGCTACCCCCCCCCACTGTGCTCACTATCTGTGTTTGATTCCCGTCTTTGCGGGGAATAACGGCGATCTCCGTTTAAAACAGTGCTCCGCCCACCTGAGCATCACCAACGATACCAATCCTTATTTCGCCGTTTCCCTCCTTCATCATCAATGGTGACCAGAGTTAACACAAGTTCTGCCTTGTTTTTGTTTCTGAACGCCACAAAGTCTTGATTCATCATCTGGAGGCGGGCTCAGGCAGCTGCGGGGGGTCCAAACAAAGTCCTACTGATATCTGGACATGTCGTATAAGGAGAATGTCAACGCTGACAGGCTTTCATGTTTTTACATCTAAACACGGCTTTGCTCAGACTTTCCTCTGCTTGAAATAGTCCGAATCTGTTTAATGAGAATGTACGTTAAGAACATGGAACAAAATCTACGCTGCTTTAGTAGAATCTGCTCCTGTCATTATAAGTTACCAAAGTCAAAGTCTGAGCCTCCCTGGCTTCAGAACCGGGCTGACTTGCCATAATTAAAGAAAACATCAATACTGCGCTCTAACAGAAAATTCTGATGGGGAGAATGTCAGGTCATCAGTCTGTGAGTTGATGCTCCAGAACAAAGTGGGTCGTGCAGCGTGACGATGATCCAAACTAGCAGAGTGAGTCCTCCCCAAATGGATCAAACGGAAAAAATGAAAAGGGGTTTTGCAGTCTGGACCGTTGAGATGCTCTGAAGGGGCTGCACTGAAGCTAAAGAGAGGTGGGCCAGATCCCCCCACAGGGATCTCAGGGACTGTTCCCCAGTTATTGGACACATTTGGTTGATGGTCCTCTGGGTCAGAGCATCACCAGAACTTCTGTTCCTCATGTGGCTTCCAGGTCTGCAGTGATAATATCAACCAAAGTGATTTAATTAAGATCCTCATGAAGAAAAAAACAAAACAGCTATGGGAATATGATTTCTTTGCATATTATATTTGTTTGGGGTATTTTTCAATTTAATATCATAGATAATCAAAATTCACCATAAAATGACAAAAACGTTTGATTAGAAAACTTTTTTCCGTGTATCAAGTCACATAATTCTGTTCAGTAAGTCCCCCCAGGCTTTAATAGGCCCAAAAAAAATCGTACTCAAAAAAGATTAAGAAAATAACTTATTGAACTGTTTATTGAAATAAGACACGTGGTTGTAATGTTATGGCTCATCTCTTTGATTAATCGGGTATTTAATTGCTCTGGCAACAAACTGCTCTTGAGATGTTGGGAGCGCATATAGCGTATGTTGAACACGTGGTTCTGAGGAGATCTGTGGTTGTTATATTTCTGTCCAACAGGGGGCGCTGCTGCTCATCCTCTGCCCCGTCTCACACTCACGCCATGCGTCCATCTGCTCACCACTGTCTGGCATCCATTCCCATAGATATTGATCCGTACAGCCTGTACCCTTGGGCAAGGTGATTTAACACTTATCTCCCCCCACCACCACCTCTCCAACGCCTCAATCTCAGCCCTGTGTCGCATTCGCCACGCTGAGAGGCGGAGGAGGAGGAGGAGGAGGAGGAGGAGGGAGCATCTCTGACTGCTTGTCGGGGTGTGATTGACGCATTAGGTCACTTGTGCATATCACTTGAAAGACGCGCTTCATCTCTCTGGCACGAGTAAACGCACACACCCTCAATCACGGGCAATCTTCCTCTCAGAATCACCACAATCATGTTCCGCGTCTTCATATTGATCCGAAGGATTCCTGCGACGCCCTTTTGTCTGTTTCATTCACAGAAGCCTTGTTTCAGGGAGCGGCCGGGGGGACGGTTCCGCTCCCTGAGCGAGCGGAGAACTTTTATTAAAAGATTATATAACTGTTTAACCCCCCCCACTGCTACATCAAACGCTGAGCAGCTACAGACCGGGTATTGATCCAATACGAACACGTTCAACAGAACCTTACAACCGCCCCTATTCTTTCATCACTAAAGTGTTTGGGTCTGTTACAAAGTCGTCCAACCACAGGAAGAAAAAAGATCCAATAATGATGTCTGATCTGAACCAGCCCCGACCATTTTTAGTCGGTCTTTCATTCAGTTGAAAATGTACTCTTCAAAAAGACCCGAGGAGGAAGATGGAGGATCCGGGTTTAACGGCGCCGCAGCAATCCAACGGATTTCGTCGCTTTCATTTGTTCCATGCTGTCACTTTGTCTGTTCCTGTAAATGGAGGTAGTTAGATGTTGATGGATCCAGAGTATTTTTGTGTTTATCTTGTTTTTGTTTCTCTGACTATGACGACACCAGAACCCGCCCTACTCTGCCGGACCTGATCTGTACCACGTTTCAGCTGAGGATGTCTCAAACATTTTTTAATGGATGTCCATGTGATTTTATGGAAGGTTCTGCCCCGAGGAGGGGAAGAAGTGAATCCATTTTGAGGCTTATTACTCGCCCTATTCTGTCTCCGATTGGCTGAACATATTATGGTCTATCAGCGAGGGTTTAAAGCAGAAATGTCGTACCAGCCGGTCTAGAATGGGTCATGGTATCGCCATAGTAGAATTTGTACTTTTGATCGGTGGAGGTATGCACTCCCTGACTGATCTCTGGTCATCGATCACATGACCCCTCCAGCAAGAGTTGGAGGAGGTCATGTGATCGATGCTTTCTGATCTCATGTATGAAGATCCAGGAACTATCCAGCTCCATCGCACTGGCTTGACATGACGATGTCATAGTTCTTTAAGTGAGGGTCTACCTCAGGATCGCTGATCCATGGTGACCCATGGATTACTGCCTCAGACGCCACACTTCCTGCAGACGCAGTCATTTGTGTGATGGTGATGATGGGATCGTTGAGAGAGAGATGAAGACGGCGCAGATTGCATGTTCTAAAACCTCAATCTGAAGGGTCCAAAACGGTACTGGTGAACACTGGCTTTCGTACGGCAATGTTTGAAAGTCAAAATAATAAGAGAATTTCTGTGTGTGTGTGGATGAGCAGCTGCCTCAGTGTGTGTGTGTGTGTGTGTGTGTTTGTGTGCTAATATAAAGGAGGAGGGAGCCCGCACACAGACAGATGGAGGAAAGGTAATTGTGTTCCCCCTGCCTTGTGTCTTTCCTGATGAGTGCCTGACCAGCAGGTGTGTGTGGAGGGTGGGGGGGTGGGGGGGATCTCTGGGATTAGAGAAGTAAAGGGGGACCGTTTAAACATCACACGGCGTCTGAAGAGGACGGCGATGTTTAAGCTCTTTGTTGTTTACGTGACTTGTAGCTCTGACGCC
This sequence comes from Lophius piscatorius, assembly GCA_009660295.1. NCBI lineage: Eukaryota > Metazoa > Chordata > Actinopteri > Lophiiformes > Lophiidae > Lophius > Lophius piscatorius. The sequence goes on from VRLP01000283.1 coordinate 185,083, forward strand.
GCCATTATCCGAGTGCGGCTCGAGTTGTTTCCCCGACTAGGTTAATGCGACTCATGAATAATAATTGCTCGGCGCGGGCGCGCTGCGACGCCGTCTGAATCCTGTTCAGGGTTGATCTTTGGCTTTCACTCACAGCGCCGTTGCTGCGTTTTCCTCGGGAACCCGTGGAACCAGGTTGGGCGGGTCTCAGGATCTTTAATGGGGTCGAGTGGCGTGATCCCATAAAAGAACATTTCTCAGGCTTAAAGTTAAGTAAGAAATGAAAAGATATACAATGTAATGTAAGACTAAGCTCCGGATCTGCTGGGAATTATCGAATACACACACCCCTTTTCCACCGAGCTGGTTCCGGGGCTAGTTCTGAGCCAGAGCCTGACTCAGCATCAGTTTTTTTGCATTTCGACGGCCTAAGCACCAGCTCCTGGCTCTCCAAACTGGTTCCGGTCAAGCACCAACTCCGATTACGTTACACGGTGCTGTAATGCTGTGGCTCTGACTTGGCTCCTTGCCAATGGAATATCAAACAGGTTCTTGGTTGGTTGAACCAACTTAGCACTGGCACTAGCACCAGCATATATGCACCAAATATATATGTATATATATATATATACATATATATGACAGATTTAAATATGGGAAGTTCAATCAGGGCGATTGCTTGTACAACGCAGTGGATTGGGGACTTTCTTTAGGGATATATCCTTGTTTTGGTTGTTATATGTTAGTGGATGGACGTTTTTTCCTGGAAATGGGATTGTGATGCATCAACGTCAGAGTTTAGGAGGAGCGGCGGAGGCGTGAGATTTCGGAGGCGTTGATGTGAGCGGCGTGACACGGTTGGCGGCCCGGTCGATCAATAACAGCGAAGTTGTGAGGGAGACTGACAAACGCATGCATATGACACATCCTGGTTGCATCACACACACACACACACACACACACACACACACACACACACACACAGGACTCTCTGGAAGAGTTCCTGCGTGAGGTAATGGTATTTCAGATCAATAGAGAGCGGAGACGGAGACGACCCGTCCGATCTGAGGGAATTCTTCATTGAATGTGGCGGCGCTGATGTTCCCGGTGAAAAGGCCTGCGTCCGTCATGGCTGGCAACCACGCTATTCTAGCAGAGACAATAGTCGGTCGTGGTCATCGCTGCCTCTCGTGTGGAAACGCCACCACTCGCCGGCCTGAATTGTAAATCAACACAGCGGCTCATTAGCGGAGACTGATGGTGAAATGAGATGCAGGAGAAGTCCGCCGTCTTGAAGGTGGGAATGCAAATGACTTAAAGATCCAGTGCGGGAGATTTAGCCGGATCTATTGGCAGAAATAGCTCATGCGTTTATCACGGGTGAAGACAATTTCAGAATAAATTGCGGCTGTAGGGGCGAGAGCTGATGATGAACTACGGCGCCGCCGTTACAAGTTGAATAATGTATTCAAGAGCCCGGAATATTTTTAGGTTTGTTTAAAAATCTGAATCCCCGGCTTTAGTTTGGATTGATTGGTTGAAGGACTCAAAATTGACTATAAGCCTGGAGCAAATTTCTTCACCTGCAGCTAATACACCGATTGGCCATAACTTTATGACCACTGAGTGGTGAAGTGGGAATAACATTGATTATCTTGTCACAATGGGGCAGCAGTTCCTGGTTCTGCCCTGTAAGTCCAGATACTCTGGCTTCCTCCAAACACATGCAATGTTTTTTAAATTGGCAAACATTTTGATTTCCTAACCTGACATCCATCCAGCATTCAGCCCCTTCAATTTGAACCCAAACAAAATGACGCCGTAGAGAACAACGGTGAAGTTGCCTGAAAGTTCCCAAAGTTGCAGCACAGGCACCATAAGTTCTGCCATCTCCCGCCTCCTCCTGTCTTTGCTGTGACGTCTCCACAGTTGTCCCATGCAGCCATTTGACCTCATTATACAGCAACAATCTTTAGACGTGAGCAACACTATCGACGTTTTCTTCAAATGTTATTGAAATGACCACATCTAAGATTATTTTAATTTGTCTGTAGCAAACGCTGCTTTAATCAGGCTGACATGTCTCAACAGTCCTTTAAAGAAAATACATTTATTTTGTTATAATAGACCCTGTTAGGGATACATTACGCAGAAAGGGAACATTTTTCCAGAACTTGATTTGTTTGGAAACAGGAAAATAAACCACCAAAACACCATGAATGCTACGTCACACCATGAATGCTACGTCACACCATGAATGCTACGTCACACCATGAATGCTACGTCACGGCATCTTCTATTGGCTAATTTGAGTGGCTGTCAGGCCAGTGGGTGTTTACCTGGACAGAAGCCGACTGTGATTGATTAAGAAGGACATTGACAGCAGCTGTAGGACATGGACCGACTCACGGACTGACAGATGGAGCTGAGCAGGAGCAGCCAGTTGTTACGTTAATTGTCTCCATGCTTGAATGTCATATAAATGAACTGCTGGTGGCGACTAAATAGAGAAGGGTGCCGGAAAGGAAGCTGGAGGAGTCAAATGATCCTTGGAGAGAAGCTCAACTTCATCCCACCTATAGCCTGACAGCGAAATACCTTTTTTTCTGTATGCATGGGAGTCCAGAACCTGGAACCTGGAACCTGGATCTGACCTGTCACCCCTTCAGTATTCTAAAGGATGGATTGGCCTCCTTCCTTCTTTATGCTGATCAGGCTGCATCCTTCAAAACTTTCTCTGCCTCCATGGTCCATGACAGGTTAAAGTTTGAGCTCCAGCACTCCCACCACAGCTCTCTCCACACGGCACTGAGCGACACGGGTAATAACCATTACACAAGGCCCACATAGTCTGCCTAACTCAAGAGGGAACTCAGGAGCACTCAGCCAGCGACGGTTTAAACGTGGTGAATGGCTGTGGACCATGTTGAACCCAGGGCGATACTTAAAAATCAAATTCTGGGATGTGCTTAAGCCTTGTATTTGCATTTCTATGTGGCTCAGAAGCTTCTTCGCCGAGATTCTTTTTGTTAGGCTAATGGGTGTTCTTCATAATGATGGTTCAACCAGCGGTGCCCCGGAACAACCTGATAGAACTGCAAGTGTTATATTTCTTGACGATCACCTGAACTCCTCTTAACCTAAGTGGCCGCATCATCGGATCACATACGAGGCACACAGCGTATCTCCACATCGCCTTTCTATTTTTACATCTTTCATTACAGGCTAAGAGTGATATACAAAGACATGATTTCAATAAAAGCGGGCACTTAGCAAATAATTGTAGCCGTATCATCTCTGCTGCTTTCCTTTTGATGGCCGTGATGGTGGAATAAGTATTGAATTGAAGTAGCTTGGCAAACCCCGCAGAAGTAATTTAATTAGAACGGCCGAAAAGTAATGCGACACAAATTCGGTCCATGCTTTTTGTGCTAACAAAATGCAAATTTCGGAGGCAGAGACGAATGCATCACTGCCGGCCTAATGTTATTGCTTTTTCTTGGTGAGGCTAAACGCCGCGAAGCCCGTGATTCATCACTTCACTCATTGATTATTTTATTTTTTTTCTTCATCTATATGTTAAGGAGAGCCCTCCTTTTTATTCAAGGAAAAAAAAAATCACCAAAAGCAAATAATAGTGGAACTTTGTTGAGCCTGACTTCATGAATAAATAATAACTGGTTAGCAGACTGTGCAGAAGTAAATACTGTAGTATGCATTGAGTAAATACAGGGAATTTACTCAAGTTTTATTTATGTAGAGGAATTAAATTGATCATTTCCGCAAAATCGCCACATTGGACAGAAAAAAACTTCCGAGTTCCATCCAATCCAGTTTGATTAAAAGATTGACGTCTGAGGCCATGTTTGTTTCTGTTTGAAGGGATGGGTTCCGTCCTGCTCTGGCTAATGCTGAGCGTTCATATTTGTTACTGGCAGGGCGATGCGTGCGACAGACCACCTACCGAACAGCCTATAGAGAGACGGCGCCAAGCTGAGCTTTTAGGTTTCGATGAACCCAGTCTTGCATTTTGCTCTCGGCCCGATGTGACGGGACATTGTTCTGCCTCTGGAGCTCTAAGCCGCTCCTGTCGCCACCTACACGTAGTTCTTCTGTGCCGGTCACTAGCTGCAAAAGTAGTTTCTTTTTGTAATTCGAGCCTTGCACGGAGCAGTGATGATAAACAAACCGGCAGAGAAGCTCATTAAATGATAAACCCTATTAGTAAAACCAGCTTGTTCTACTCCGAAAGGCATTTTGGTTGTGGCCAGTTTTTGGAGGCATTTACTGTTGTCCTGTGTTCACACCTGCATAAATCACAGAGTCACATCCATGAATGAATTTTAAACTCACAGAGCTGTTTAAGGACACACACACACACAGGTTCACACACAGTCTGTCCATGCTCTTGCAGGGCACCAGCCCTCCTAACACACTGCAGACACTCTCCTTCTCAGCTGATCACTAATGTACAACCTCCTCCCTTCTAGTTCCATGTCTGCATGTTAAACAGATCTTTGCATTTAAGTTGAATGCAAACCGGACTTATACTAAATACAACATACATTTATACAAAATACAGTAGATCTCCTCAAAAAGATGCGCTAAATATGGATTAAATCTGTCCAACAGGTAGGAATTATGTCCAAAAAAGTATTTTCTCATAATACAAGCTTCAGAACTACAGGTAGTGTGAGGAAGAACTGGATTGGTTTTGGTGAAGCTCAGTTGTATATTTCAGACACTAGGGGGAGCTTTAACTCTAAAAGTTCCATTTGCCCAATTAAATCCAAATTTGGTGCATATATAAACACACACACACACATTTTAGAGGTATGACATCCAGCAGGATTAGCTCGTAATATTTTATGTTCTCAGATCTGAAAAAAAAACGTCAACAACAACAACAACACAGAGTAAACATGATTCAAAGTTGAGGTCGGTGCAGACACCCAATTAGACAAAGATCTGTCTTGAAGACACAAGGAGAGAGATTAGAGAGAGAGGATATAGTACCGGGGGACGTCCTGCTGTGAAGGAAGAGAGAGACTTTAAGGATGTTGTACACATGTGGTCGAGGAGGAAACCCGTAGACACGGACGCTGGTCAGGAGATTTATAGAGTACCATTTGTTTTTTTTAAAAGCCTGCACACATTACATTAACTCGAGTGATTACAGGGAGAGCGGAGAGGCGTTGCGGTAAATCCTGTCCACTTTTTGTGCGGTGGCAGCTCATTCTTGATGGATTATGTTTGTCGGTGCTGCCTTGAGCAGAACCCATGAGACGTCGACAAGATATGGCTAAAACCCAAAGGGTAAAGGGAGGCTGAGTGTGGAGTGGCTGTGTTTGATTTGTGGATACACACTGCTGCGGTCCAGAGAGGTTGTCAGCGCCGCGCCACTCGTCCGATGGGAAGTTTTTTGAGGGTCCGCTCTGAAATTATGTTTTCCGTCTCGACGTGTAACTTTCAGCAAACTCATCAAAGTCGCATTAGCTGTTGTGTGACGCCACTTTGCCGACACACACGGCAAACTTTTCAAAAGTCTATCATTTTAATTATTAGGAGCACGGAAAGAGAAACGTTTTAGAATATTCTTTCATGGAAATACTTTTTGTAATTTTTGTTTTTCTGCCTCTACAGAAAAAAAACATAAATAGCTTATTTTATGCAGACAAGTTTCATGCAATTTTCCAAACCAGTGGTTGAACACATTAACAATCAACTGAAAAGCTCTCAGGGAGCACAAACCTCCAACAAGGCCCAACATTCAGGACATGCACCAGATCCAAATGGTTCCCCTCAGTCCTCTTAGGATGTGGAATAAAGTGACGACAAATCACAAATCCACTTTGGTTTTTTCAGGATCTATTCTGAGATTTAACCACCTAGAATGACCTCGAACTTGAGAAATAATGTCCGGAGAATTTTGGAGATAATAAGAAGTGTCAGGAATATTCGACCGACCTTTCACCAAATCAATCCAGTTCTTCCTCGCACCAAGATATATGAGGCTATGAAATTTGAAAATAATCCATAAAATAGTTTTTGAGTTATCACGTTAACACAAAAGATCTGCGGCGGCGGCGGCGGCAGGACGCGAGGATGATTCCATTACTTCCTCGACTTTTTTCAGGTAATATAATGGTATCGGTACAGATACCTGATCCCGTATCTGCGAGACAAATACAGAAGAATGTAACAACCACACCAGGTTCAGCTAAATCCAGCTCTTGAACCTCAGCAGGAGGATTATGCTCAGTCGGAAAATGTGCCTAGAATAAATATGTTCCATTAGTGCCCCAGTGTCGTGAACGACACCATGTGACAAGTGTCTGTATCATTTCTGGTGAGCGAGGTCCGTCCAGTGAGTCATGTGATCTGAGCATGGGTCTTTTTCACGGCGCTCTGCTCCGTCCTTGAGAAACGCTCCCGCTGTGATCCCCGTTGTTGTTGTTGCGTCTATTAGATCCCGCAAAATGGGTACCTGACATCCCTGGGATCCTCGCTGTCCTGCTGGAGACGAGCAGCTGCCAGTTTGACTCGTGTTCCCCGCTCACCAATGATGGAGGCGGGTTTGATGAAACGGTTGATCATGTGAAATGATTCGCCGCGGCGCGGATACGGATTTGTTTTTCTACGGCACTTAATCAACAATTAATTTACAGAACATTTAAGTACATAGAGAAATAACTTTAAGGGTCCATTCATCTGGGAAACGCCACAAACCTCTCATTCCCCCGACTCTTTACTCGTTTCTCTCTGTCCGTCCGTTGTTCACCTCCCTCTTAATCAATCACAGTCGGCTTCTGACCAGGTAGGCCCAACCCACCAGGTAGGCCCAACCAACCCCCTAGATACTCAAATCATCCAATCGGAGATGGTCTCTAGCTGGTTCAAAAGGTCATACCATACTGAATCTCTGCGGATCTGATTCAGGGCAACAACATTGGTTCTGATCTTTCTAGGTCCCACTGAAACATCTCAATGGGGTTCAGGTCCTTTCTTCAACCAGGCCACTCCAGAACCTTCCTTTCCTTTTACTTTTGGTCCATTAAGAAGTGGACTTACTCCACCTTATATGCACTTGGGCCTCAGGTCACAGACTGATGACCTGACGTTCTCTTCTAGAATATCAAATGCAGGTTAGGATGAGAAACAGACAAAAAGGTAAAATGTCGGCTTGTACGTAGTTTACTAATTAAGGAGTAAACACTTTACAAATCAGTAATAAGCTGCTATAACTCTGCCAAATAGTGAGCACACTTATCGCTACTGCTGACTTTGTATCGCCAAATAGTGACTCACGCTGATAAACTCAGAGCTAGTTTATAAGCTGTTTATAAACGGTAACTAATGACTTATCACATGTGTATTACCTCATTTATAACCTAATTATAAACCATTTATAAATACTTCATAAAGGTTGTCTCATTGTAAAGTGACAACTACAACAAAAGGATGAAAACAGGAGGAGGTTGAACAGTTTTTCCCAGACCTGTAGATGAACTCATCTAGTCTTTGGTGATGTTAAGAACATTATTTTAGCTGTAAGACATTCATCTCTCATCTGACATCCTGGATTGAGCTCCTACTGTCAACTTTCTTTGTAGTTGGGTTATTTATACATCAATGGAATGAGTTTTTGATACAGAGTCCGCCATGTTTTCTGGCGTTAGCTGCGGCGGACACCATCAATCTGTGCGCTTGTGTTTTGTATGAATAATGAGAAGATGACGCGTAGATCGTTGCTTTTACCACATACCTGCTTCCCTGCGTGTGCTGACGTGTCCGCATGTGTTGCTGTTGCCTGGTTACAGAGTGGACAGCAGAAGGATGCCGGATATCAAAGTGGAAATTTAAAATGACCTCTCCCTGATCTGCAAGCCTCCATCAGCTGCAACAGATTGAACAAATGTGGCTCGAGTAGGAAAAAAAAAACAGGGAAAGAAAATAAGGACCAACGTTTGATGGCAGAGATTCCTCTAGTGTGACACGAGGCAGCGGCGGTCAGTACCTGAAGAGTCACAGACACATCCACCGACATACTGTTATGATGGAGACATGAGGACTGAGGATAGAAGGTGTGTGTGTGTGTGTGTGTGTGTGTGTGTGTGTGTGTGTGTGTGTGTGTGTGTGTGTGCGTGCTGTCATTATGCAAATGATGTCATCAGAGTTCTTTCTTTGACAGGTTTGAACTGAACTTTTTCAGGTATTAAACTGCCTTTAATCTTAATTTTCTTGTGCGATGATGAATTCCATCTCTCTCTCTCGCTCTCTCTCTCTCTCGCTCTCTCTCTCTCTCAGTGCTCTCATGCTGCGTTATGTGTGTTACATCAGCAGCTGTAGCTGCCTGCCACTGATTGGGGCGCAGTCTGGGACCAGTCACATATATTTATGGTAGCAAGGATTTATTAATATTAATAATAATAATAATAAAACATTAATTTCATTTAGCACCTATGCTTTACGTACTGTTTAAATGAAGAAGAAAAAAAAGAACAAAATTTGTGAAGGAGAAAACATACAGAATAAATTACAAAGAAGAATATAAAAAGCCAATAAATATAATAAAACCAGAATAAAAATAGGAAAATTAAATGTCACTTTTACTGGTTTTTTTTCCAGCAAGATCTTTTTCAGCAGGCAGTGATGTTGCCATCTATGAGGAACGTTTGTTTAGCTGAGAAATCGGACCGCAAAGCCGCTTGTTAACGCAAATTTAAGATGAGCAACACGACTGACACAAATCTGTCGAACGTTCAGTCAGGAAGACTATCCCCCTGCACACTCGGGCCACAGCTGCTGCTCATTCCACTCTATTATCCTCACCTACCACTCAATGCTCGGTCTCAGTTACCCGCTTCGTGGTCTTGTGCATTTTTAATATCAGCTGTGCTCATTCAGGGAGCCACATCCGACCTTCGTCATTAGCCATCATCACCATCAGCTGCTGTCTCCTATAATATGACTCTCTCCAGTCATGAAGTTCTGTCATTCTGCTGGTTCATACACCCTCCACCTCCGAATCGCATCAGTCATCGGTCTCAGCAGAGTCATCAGCCACCACCACTGGTATCCAGACTCCAAACTGGGGGGGGGCATACGTGCTGCTCTTCAGATTTGATACCCTTTGATCACAATCTCCCCCAAGAGTCTGAGAAGTAAGGACTTTCTAGGAGACTAATCATGACACACACTGTTGTTGTAGATGAAACACCTTGACTTCATTCTCCAACTGTCTGTGTGCGTCATTGTTTATGACGAGGTACGATGGAGAAATAAATATTGGATTCGTTCAAGTGCCGTGGGTAAAATAGAGCAGGATGTAATATTTATGTAGGAGAAATCTTTATTTTTTTTGTGCACTTTTAATCAAAATATAACTGAATTATTCTAGTTGGGCCGAATTTTTGATGGGAATTATGTTTAAAAGACAATTTTATGATTTGCTGGTTATTAATTATGCTGTAAATAAGCCTATGAGAGTATAATTATGCGCACACACTTTGCCTGCAGGCCGTGTGCAAATGGAAATGAGTTTTGAGAAATTACATTTTTGATATAGATTTAAAATAACAAGGAAGAAGTTCATCTCATCTTCATCATTTATTATTGACTGTGGTTAGATTCAGGCCTAATGCTTTCTGCTGACTGTTTCATATTGGTTAATGTGACAGAGACGGATAGAGGCACAGTATTACAACCGGCCCAATATTGTCCAGGTTCCAGAAACCGCTCTGTGAGGCCCTGTGTTTCCTGACACCTTTCTGTCAGAACTTTTTCTCCAGCTGGCGCTGCCCAAACTCTTTTATAGCATTTTATACAGACCTGACTTTGCTTTAAATCAATGTGTTTTGGCCACCTATGACCTTATTACCAGTTAACCAGACCATGAACTCCCATCAAGACTTGCTATTCTGGAGATGTTCTGACCCAGTCTTGCGGGTTTCACAATTTGTTTGCCCTCCTCCAAGTCCCTCGGTCCTCATGTTTGCCTCATTTTGTCCTGCTTTCAACACATCGACATCAGGGCGACATGTTGTCTGGCTGCCTGAAACGCCGCACACACGATGAAGGTTGTTCTGACGTTACCTGGCAGTGGTTTTAATGATATGGATGATCGTGTATGTTTGAATAATATTATCTTTTTATTTGTGGCTGCCGGGCTTTTTGAGAGGACACCAGGTGAAACTGAGCCTCAAAGACAAAAGGACACGGCGGCAGAATCGTAGTCTTTAACGAGCATCAGTGAAGCCGGGCCGACGTCTTGATTGTCACCGCTCGGAACCGTCTTCGCCCGGATAATGGGCTCAGACTGAATCCTTATGATCCGGCTCATTGATAAGACAATTTGGCGCGCCCCTCAGGAGATAAAACGCAGCTTGATCTTACTCTGGATGTCGGGTGAACATGTCAGACAAACACATTAGCGAGGGGCGTGCTGTCAGGGAGGATTATGGGAGGGTTTATCAGGGTGCTGGCGTTTCATCACGCGTCTCTGATCATTAAGAAGTTTACAGTTAAAAAATCAGCAAGCAAACACTTTGCAAACTTTCTTTCCCGACGAGCGACCTCTAAGGCACCTCTGATCTCTCATTTTAAAATTTTTTTAAATTTTACCTCTAAAATGATTATGGCCCGTTGGGCCAGCCGCTCCTCCTCCCTGCAGGTTGTGACGCGGTAATCTCGCCGCTACAACTTGGTGACAGCCATCCCAGAGGGGGAAGCCGGTTTTGCCGAGCTCGTCTTTTTCTGCGCAGAGACTTCTCATAGGCATCGCTCTTGAGGTTATAAAAATAATCGTAATAAGCCGTCGTACAGCCGAATCCCTGCTTGTGCAGGAGGCGGGACTTACAGCCGAAATGCGTCTAACCTTTATCCCCTACTTAAAGCAACAACAACAAACAACAAACAGGATGTTAAGATCAACACTTTCAGTCTGCTGTATTTATCTAACCCCTCTTTGACCTTGGATACTCGCCATCAACAGTATTTTGCTGTTTAAATACTAATGAACTATATATGATATAGATTTTAGGATAAAATACTATAATATAAAACAACAATATTACTGGACTGTACCGCATATGATACATAATATAGGTTTAAGTTGACCTCCTATAATAAAAAACAACGGTATATTACTGTTTAAATATTACTGGACTGCATATAACATACCATAATAAAAAAACAAACAATATATGTATGTATATATAATATAGGTTCTATGATAAAACCCTGTAAAAAATTCTCAACCTGATAAATTACAGTATATCATATACTGTGTATATATATATATATATATACTGTATTATACTGTATTTTTACACTCATTTGTCAAAGCGTGTTTAACCCTCTTTAGCACCGGATGCTCCTCGCTTACAGACTTACAGAATCTTGACACTCCTATTAACGTAAATTGACATTTATGAATGATTCGGCGCCGCCGCGCTCCTCTTTAAAGACTCTTTAATTGGGAATGGGTTAATGGATGGCCTCTGTGGGTGGAGGCTTCCGACGGGACGTGCGATCACAAGCACTAATGTGCGATCGGTTGCTCGGGACCAACGTGTCTGGAATTCCCACAACTGCTAAGTGGCGCCGCTTTGATGGAAATCAATGTGGCCTTCAGCAGCCGATGGAGGGCGGAGCCAGTCGCTGGCCTCGGATACCTTGGGCTGTGCTGGCATTCTTAGACGGCGGTCTAATGACGCCTCACTGAGCCGGACAGGTAATCCATTTATTTAGGCAGTAATGCATGTATCCCAGGATAAACCTTTAATTAAGGGGCCAAGACGAGAGGACGATTGTGATGCAGGAGGCGAAGGAGGATGAAGATCCAGCGGCGTAGACGGACGCCGTCCTCATTCCCCTGTTAATTAGCTGGGATAGATGGATTGATATTGTTCAGTTTGATTATCCCACCTCAGCAAGGCTCAGAAGAAAGAAGACGAGTTGCATATCTTTTCAACCTGAGTTCAAACTCGGCAGAAGACCAGAGCGGTCGGCAGATCTCGCGTTGACTCGCACATCCTCCTCCACCCTCCCTTTTTCATGCCTTCCTTTCTGGATGGTTGCATCGTGGCGAGGAAGCCCACGAGCAGAACGTTCATCATGCATGATGATCCTGCCCTCTTCTGCTCTTCTGCTGGCATCATCATGTGTTTGTCTCCCCCAACCCTCCATGTGCTTAAAGAGCTCAAAATGTCCGGATCCACGCCGACGATTCTTCTCGATCTGAGCGGGAGCCGGCAAAAAAGCTGGAAAATGAGGATTTGCGAGAGTGAGAGAGAGATGTATGTTCATGCGTAGCTGTGTTTAAGTGACAGGTTGAGTCAGGCCTCATTGATTAATCCACTCAGCATCTGAAGGATGTTGCGGCGTGTGGGTGGGACGGCATTAGGCTGCTCACTGAGCTGAGAGAACTCTCGTCGGCGCTGAGTTTGCCCTGTGGACATGTTTGCGGGGGCGACAGGGTTGCCAAAAGTAATATATTCCATGAATACATTTGGTATGACGTTATTATTATTATTATTATTATCACGGCCGCTGATCAAAGAGGGAAAACAAAGCAGTGAGTTTTGGGATGTAACCGTGCGACGTTTGTCCTCCCCGATCAAAACTGACCCGGTTTGATCTGGACTGTTTATGAAGCTTAAAGTATAAACCATCTCCCAATTCTGTGATAAGCTTATTTTTCGTTTCCATGACAACTCATTACCAGCCGGGTTTTTCACTTATTTTTGGAATTTATGCTCAATTTATATCAAATTCTATCACTTGTTTTTGTAGAATTTGCAGAAATCCTCCATTCAAACTCTAAAATACTAAACATGGATCAGCCATAACATTAAAACCACCTGCCAAGTATTGTTGCCCCTCTTTTTTTTGCTTGAAAAACAGCTGTTTGTGTTCTGGCAACTTTCTATCAGAACCAGAATTATCCTTTTCAGCAGTTTGTGCTACAGTTGGTCACGTGGAATCAGTCAGAACAGGATAGTCTTTGCTCCCATCATGCTTGAGGTTACTTTTGGTTGGTTTTAACCAATGTAGTCTCCAACAAGTCCTGCAGTTGTGGAGATAATCTGACCCAGTTGTTGAGCTAGCACAATTTGCCCCTCATCAAAGTCACTGAGATCCTTAGATTTTGGAACTTTTACCGTTCCAAACACATCAACTTCAGGACAAAAGGTTCACTGCTGCTGAGATGTTTGAAGTCATGTAGGTCATGCTTGGTGTGTGTGTGTGCGGCGCATACGTGTAAACGCCACAAATCGGCCTCAGTCTGGCTGCTCAGCCGATTGCGCCATTGTCAGAACAATTCTCAGTGCATGTGTCAAATGCCTTTGTGAAGTTACATTCATGTCCTGTGACAGCTGGGGAACCCTCATCAGAACCCAGAGTCGCTTCAACTGCTTTGTTTTAAATGCAAAGTCGGTTCTGATCTAACTTTTGATCTCCTCGCTTGTGTGAAGCAATGGTGCGAGTCTGCCAATCAGAAATCAGGCGGACTCTCGAAACAGAGAGCGACCCCAGAGGCTCTTGGGCCGTCAGATGTCCCAGCAGCCTACCAGCTCCCGTCACGTCCAACCGGCCTATCAGCTTCCTCTCACCTGGTCATCCACTGGGAGAAAGAAAGGTCAAACCAGCGGGTCATGAAGTCCTTGAAGACCCAACTGCTCCACTCATGCAGCACTTTAACTAATCCTCGGTTCAACAAACAGGTCCGTTTCTATTCATCCCTCGCCGTCTCATGGCTCTTCGATAAAAACCTTTTATTCTTAATTTCTTTAATCCCTTTCATAGCTGCGATACGTATACAGAGACGTGACGAGTGCTCGTACGTTATCCGCTCCTATTGAAACAGGTACAAAGCTCTTCTCAGACAAACACCGCTGCCGTCCTTGAACCTTCTTTCATTCGTAAGGAGCCGATCCTTTAAGCCGTAAAAAGACACAAGCTGCCATTGTTGACGAGTTTCAAGCCACGGACCAGCCACAGGCGTATTCACTTCCTCTCAGGATTCCTCTGGGCTGGATCGAGCTGTAGAAAAATCACCTGTGTTAAGATTCCTTCACCATGAAAATACAAACAGATAGAAATCCATAAATCCAATTATTTAACAACCTGTTCCCCTCCCGGACGCCAATCTGAGATAAAGGTTTCATGTAATCTGTCTTTTCAGTTAACTGGTCAACGTTGAAGAAAGCAAGAAAAAACATGTATTTTTCTGAAAACGTATTGCTGGGGCTGCAATTTTGGTCCTTTAATTTTTCTCCACTTTGCAGAACTGCTTTAATGGAGCAGCATCGGAGGGTTTGAGAGCATGAACAGATCCTTTCAGGTCCAATCACAACGTCGAAAGCATGAACTCTGACCTTTGTTGAGTTGAGGCAGGTCTTCAGTTCCTTGGATGTTTTCTTTGGATCTTCTTTGGCTTCCAAAGTGAACGCTCACCATGGTCTTGGAGGGTTTGTGGAAGGTGGGCCCCTTCAAGGAGGATTATATCGCTCCGAGTCTTCCCTCTTTATATCCACAGAAAGTCGGGAATATTATAGAATCGTCTTCACCGCCGCCGAAGATCCTGCATGTTAGATCAGTTGTATATTTACGACACTAAGCGCATTATCTCTGAGCGTTTTCGGGCCATCATTTCTCAAATGTTGGTCCAATTTATCCAAAATTTGGAGCATGAATGACTGAAACTAGTCGTAGGTAAGGCGTCTCTGGATAACTCCATCACCTTCTTCCTCATGGCTTCTGGAATTTCATTTGATGTTGGTAAACTGTGCCACTAAAGAGACCAACGAGCAAACTTCCAGTATCTGAAAACGGTGTATTTAAGATGTGTGACCGAACAGGGCTGGTACTGATCAGTTCTGGCCGAGTCTAGTCCAACTGGAACCATTTATTAATGCAGTCTGGCAGTTTTTTGGATTCATTGCCTGAATAGACGGAGTCAAAGGAGGGTAGAAAACAGATCATAATAATACTAAACCTCCTTGTAGAGAGGTTGTCAAAAACTCTCTGCAGGCCATCTGCTGTGTGAGCCGGGGGAAGTCGGGTCGAGGATAATATATGTCGAGAATAATCCATGAGTACTGCGTGTTTTATTTGGCCGGAGCCAAAAATGTGCTCTGTTCAGCGCCGTGAAAGGCGGCATTTACGATTGATTGCTCTTTAAGGCTCATTTGAAATGACTGCAGGATTTACACAGGAGTCTCCGTCCTCAGTGGCAGTGGTGTAGTGGTCTGTGACTGTGCACTAATTATCCACGGACTAAGGACAAACAGAGGTAGGCGGTGGCGGTGTTGTCACAGAGGTATGAGAGAATTGTGTCGCAGCTACTCCAGCTGGAATGAACCTGAGTTTCAGAGGTGAGTCAAACAAAATCAAACCTTGGGCCAACATAATTATGCATCCCATCGATATCCAATACCTCATTCTTATGGATGCTTTTTTTTCTAGCTATAGCTCAAGTTCAACGAGTGACTGCCTGACTTAAGTTATGCGTCTAGCCTGTCAATATTGGAGAAACATCTCTCACTTAGAAATCTAGGAGTTGATGTTTTTTTATTACTAAACCATTTTTTTAGCCATGAGATCAAATATCATACCACACCATGTTTACTAATCTTCTCAGTCGGGAGAGGCAGATCGGGATTAAAACATGAATCATTTCTTAAACTGGATGATATATGATAATTTCTCAATTAGAAACTCTTTGCTATTTCAGACTCCTCAGGGAGTCAATCTGTCCTGCAGCAGCAGCAGGTATATCTCTTGGTGCTGGTGGTGGTGGCTGATGACTCTGCTGAGACTGATGAATCATGAAGCTGATGGATCTACGAGGACCAGGCAGATATGTGGAGGTGGGGGGCCTGAACCAGCAGCAGGAAAGAACTATATATATGGAGAGGATGATATTTTTAAAGTCAGAAGCTGATGATGATGGGCTAGTGATGAAGGTGTGACATTATTTGGATGGATATATCTTATATATAAAGTGGTATGAGCAGTAAGTGTGGCCCGGGTGTGCAAGAGGATAGTCTCCCTGACTGAACATTTGAGAGAGTAATAAAACAAAGATATTTCATCATCTTCGTCAGATTGTAGTACGACCAGTAATGGCCGATGGTCAAGAGTAATGTACTAAGTCAGTATTCTCCAGTATTTGTTTCAGACTCGGGATTGTCTCTTGACAGTGTCTGCAGCAAAGTCGGTTGTAGCCGTCGTATAGCATGTAGCTTGAGCTAACTCCTTGAACATGTTGCTGTGCTGGTTCTTCAAGTCTTCAATCAAATTGTATAGAAGGAACTGTTTGTCTCACCTCTTCTCAACAGTTTAGTGCGCTGTCTGCTTTACTTTAAATGACTTCCTCTCAATTCAGGCTCCATGTTCCACTTCCTGTTCCTCGATGTCACTCAATCCGGCAATTATTCATAGTGTTAGTCCTTGTGTTCTGATGGTACTGACGTTGGCTGTTTGTGCGTCGTACTCGCCTGCTGTTCAGTATTTGTTCAAACAACCTTTAGCACCGGTAAAGAGACTCACCTTTGTTCTTGAGTTCTTGTTCTTGCCTTTGGGTCCAAACTGTGGTTTCCGGTCCAACAACATGAAATCCTTTCCACATTGCTGACATGGCTTCTCCTTTGATGAGCTGCCCAACTACCAGAAGTTGATGTGACACTGGTATTAAGTAATATGGGATATGGAAGTATGACAGTAAGAGTCTGAAGTATGAGATTTATTTTTTACATCAGAGGACGTTTTACGTTTCATTATTTCTAGGAGGTTACAGA
Organism: Lophius piscatorius; assembly: GCA_009660295.1. Classification (NCBI taxonomy): domain Eukaryota; kingdom Metazoa; phylum Chordata; class Actinopteri; order Lophiiformes; family Lophiidae; genus Lophius; species Lophius piscatorius. The sequence goes on from VRLP01000283.1 coordinate 201,867, forward strand.
CGTGACCTTTCACACTTGAATTACAAAAAAACTCCATTAGAACTTTTTCACCAATGTTTCTAATTCTCCTTAAGGCATAAACAAAAATAATAACTGTATTTCCGAATGTTCCGTTTTTCCAGCTGAATGTTGAAAATGAATCAACTTTGTCAACTTTCTCTCCTGTCACCAACTTCCCTCTGTCCATCGTTCAGCTCCTTGTCCTTGACTCCTCAGCTCCTTCCTACCGCCTCCATTCTAGAACCATGAACTCTCCACTAACTCCCTACATCCACTGATGTGGCCGATATAAAACTAAAGCATCAAAACCCTTTCTTATAACTGCCCCGGACATGAATAGTGACCTTTATGTGTGTGTCTTATTTAATTGGATGCTTTATCTGTATCTTTAATCTACCTGCTGTCAGAGTAAGATGTGGATCTGTTGTTTTTCCAGGTGAACCCGTGCCTGACAAGCCCGATACCACCATCCCCAACGGGTACTGGAGCTTCTCCTGGGTTGCCGAGGACAAACTGAGCTTTGCCAACGACTCGGTGCACACGTCAGGTGAGTCGGGCCCTCTCCTCAGACAAATTGACGCGCGGCGCCGCTCGTGACGGCAAAGGTTTCTCTTGCGCATTATTGGTCACGGCAGCAGGCATCAGCCGTCCATCAGCTCACATCAACCACTCTGCCTCACCTGCCGTCTACCATCAAGCTCTGGTTTCATCACCATGCCGGGGCGATACGCTGGTCGGCCTGAAACCACTCAAGGTCACAGATGCACACAGTTTAAACTAACATTTACAAACACAGCCCTCGCCTTCAAGTGCCGCCTCTTTTTTATCCAGTATGAAACCATTTCAGCGATGTGGAAAGCTTGTCTGACCCGTTCAATACAATCATTTTGATATGAATCACTCCTCATATCTGCACAAACAGGAAGAGTACAGATGGAAGGACTCTTCCAAAGACGTCTTTGACGCGGAGGACTAATGAGCCTCAAGTGGTTCGCATCCAAGGTTGGGAAAGTCAAAGAAAATTTGAAAAATCAAAAATTTATATTGTGTCAATTAGGGGCGAGAAGAAACGGGATTCTGTTAGAAACAAACAGATGAGCTGGTAACTAATGAAAGAAACACAACAAGGTCAGACAGACGGGATTGAAGAGTTTCTATAATGCTTAATACCTTAATGTCATTTCATCAACGAATAAATTATTTCAAAACTGCCATGTAAAAATGATTAATTTGATTAAATCTCCGTCCTTGGCGTTGGAAAAAAAAAACCCAAAAGAAAAACAAACGTTTCAGTGCTGAATTTATTTAAAGACACAAACTCATTCAGAAACACGGGAGCCTTTCTTGCATAACATAAACTTTAAAGGTTAAACTTTAAAGCTAGAGGGAGCGCCAGGCGAAGAATGAATCTTCTCAGGCTGCAGCTGGATGAAGATATGGGAGCGGCCCGGGACATGAAAACGGGTTCGCTGATATTTAAAGTCCAAACTATCAAGAATGAATTCCTTCTAATGTGGGTCATGATTTTTAAAAAGTAGTGCATCCTCTGAGAATTGTTTTCTTAGTGTGTGTCCTACGCGGCGCTAAAACCGGCGTTTGAGCTGAGAGTGGGCGCGGCGCGTTCGGGTGGGCGACTGCATCGGGTTTTATTGGGTATTCAGTCAGTTATTTGAATTGAGTCCAAACCGTTGGAGCGCATCACAACCACTTAACGGCAGTTACATTCATCCATCCGTTTTCTTACGCTTAATGGTCGTGGCGGCAGCAGGATACAGAACATTTCAGACGTCCCTCAGAACTGGGAGGGGGGGTTCGCCAGTTAGCATCTGGTTGAAAAGAACCGGCAACCGGGTCAGCCCAAACCAGCTTCATGGAGCCAACGCCCTTTGGCCTCACTACCTGCAGGAATGGGTGCTGGGGTCGTCTACAAAGCATTATGGGTAGCAGGCGTTGGAGAGCGCCGGGGCCAGTTAGCAGTACAGGATTTGAATTATTGTTGAATGTTTCTGGTCTGAAGTGGTTGGTATCTACCAAAAGTGGTCCAAGGGAGGAAAACCGGATAATGGTGGCCCAAAGTCAATATCGGAACTGGACAACAGAGCAATTGAAGAAGGTTGCTTGGTTGCGTACCTGGAGAAGGGACGGCATCAGGATGCATTATGGGAAGAAGCTCAGTTAGGCGGTGTGATGCTATGGACACGGTTTTGCTGGAAACATTGGGTCCTGCCCTTCATGTGGAAGTCTGACCCCCAACCATCAACCGGAGAAGTTTGATAGCCTTTCAAAGAAACGGTATTCCCAAATGGCACCGCCCGCTTTTATTAGATAATAAACCCCGCTTCACAGCAAAAATGGTTCTGGACCGGTTGCAGGACCACGACAATGTGTCCGAGCTGTAAAGGAACAGATCTGAACCCAATTCTTCAGTTTATGCGGCAAGAGGCACAATATTTGCCAGATTTATAATGTTATGGCAGATGGATCCATCCGTACGCAGATGTTTCTGTTAAGTTTTCTGTTCCACATACCTGTTAACGCATCAGTATGAAAGACTGGACCGCTATCCTGGAGTGAACCGGCCGGTCTGTTGCGTGGTTTGGCGTCGGTTCTGAGCTGCTGCGTGTGGAAATCTGTGTAAACGAGCCCAGAGACACGTTTGTCCATTCCTGTCACGTCAGACTCTCAGAACCTATTCACATCACTTGGTGGCGACAGCTCCTGCGTGATTCTTCTGCCCCTCGGAGGGCGGCGGCTCATCCTGAATCAGATGATTCAAAGTCCCCACATCCTTGACTATGAAATCCCGGGACCTTGGCTCCGGCTGCTGGCAGCTGTGACAGCCTGCAGTGGACCTAAATGTAATTGGTGACAGTTATTTCTGAGCCCGTCACGCCCGCAGCAGACGGCAGTTTCTATTGTTAAACACAATTAAACCAGTGACCTCACATCTCCAGGACGCTTGACGACCAGGAGAGAGATTCTCTCCAAGCGCTGATCAGTGACCCGAGCGTCGGCGGCGAGCGAGATCTGGCTTCAGCGCCGAGGATCACATCTGCTCAGTAGAAAAGCCACATGACTACGAATGTTCTGACTTAATAAAGGCACAGTTCACTCAAACTAATCAAATCAGGATTGCCGCAATTGCTGTCGAATTTGCCATAATGTCGACTTAACAAGTTTTTCATGTGAAATATTTTGTGCATCCTTTCATATTGGCTTCAAAACATTTATTGTGAGGCCACATTTACATAATCTCCATGCATGGATGGTAGGAAGAGTCCCGGTGAAGACAGCAGGAGTGAAGGGAATGTATTTTCTGTTGTTTTCTTATGTTTTTGTTATGTCTGTCAAACATAACGTCCTAACCGTTGGTCCGATTCTGCCTAATTCGGTTGGTATGAATCGACTCAACCTAGTATTTATCATATTTTGGACTAATAGTTTGTATTTTACTCATTTGGGGAAGTTTTTTATCAAGAAACACTGATTTTTTTGGACATATCCTGACATTAAGCTCATAAATATCCTGCTTAAGAGTAAGGGTCCAATGATGGAGCCCTGGGGGACACCACAGGTCAAAGGGGTCACTGAGGAAGAGGCATATACCATGACTGCTTAGAATGTTCTATTCCATAAGTCCGATATGTTTTAGGTAAATTAAAGTGTGTGTGGAATTATGTAACTCGATGCAACCAAAAGTAAAAATAACTTCAATAGTCGGAATTTTTCTTTTACTGTTTACAAAAATTCCCCAAAGAAATAAAACGAAGAATCATTTTTTCATAGATTTACGAGGATATTTTTGAGAAGTTCAATCAGGCCGATTGCTTATATAGCAGAGGGTATTGTGGTCTTTTTGGGGGGGGATCTATCCTTGCTGTCGGGGGGGCGACAGCTCAGGCCAATTTTCAAGACAATTTGTATAAAATTCAAGAACATTTGACTTCTTTCTGGCTGTTTTTGCAGTGTGTTAGCGATCCCAGCCTTCCCTACAGCATCTGCTGTCCGCTGGCATTTATTACCAGCAGCAATAGCCAACATGGAGCGACTGGACCCTCGCCACCAGCTGCCCCCGTAAACTCCCATCTTCCCTCCAGCCTCCCTGCTGCCATTAGGAGCCTTCTCCTGCAGGAGCTTCCTGCTCAGCCAGCTTCCTTATTTGCATTTCAGTTCTGCAGAGACGACTAAGTTGCCACCGTGTGTCAATGGTGTCGGAGTTGTCAGAACCCTCTGACCTGAACTCTGCCTCCCGTCATCAGAGTCTCGTCTCCCCATGGGGAATAGCGGCAGGGCAGCCTGTTGCCGTATTCAGCTCAGCCACCCCACCTCCGCCACACCACATCTTTCTCACTCTAGACCTACTCCCCTCGTCGAGATGGATCGTCCCGGTTCAGCTGCCAGATGTAACAGAGGCACTCGGATGGATGCTCGCCACTTGAGGAGTTGCCGTGCTCTACAATAGAACATCTGCCTCTCTCAGCTGGAAGTTCTGTTCTTGTGTAATGAGACTCAGCAGTGGAAGAAAAACATATTTGCAGAAGCAGGGGGAAATAAAAGATAGAGCAGTCGTGCAGGTGCTTCCTCGCGGAGCCGCGATCATTCGGGCCGTCCAGTACCGGCTCCTGTGCACATTGTTCCATCTGCAGCGCCTTTTTCATCTTTTGGATTAAAGCTGGGGCTCATGGGGCATTCGCTTGTCTGTTCGCCTGGCTTCAAGGAAATAATAACAAAAGTTATCTGAAATACTAAAATATAGGAGAGGACATAGAGTGCTGTGAAAAAGTATCGGAGCCCCCAAAGATTTAAAGTCTCTCTTTATTTACTGAGCTGAAAAGGTTCTCTGATACCAACTGGGCCTGTGTGGAAAAGCAAAAACCTACCAACCAGCATTTATGACTCTTCATCACATCATCACTTCAGAAGAGCATCTTCAGCATTTATTCAGAGTTACTTCCCAACCATTAGTCCGATACAGTATATTTATCTTGTATCATATCTCACTCTACTAGTTCAGGTTTCCTGATTTTACGAAAGAGGCTGTTTTTTCAGCCTTAACTTCCTAAACGTTGATCCATTTCAGTTCAAATTTGTTGAATATGAATCGACTCCAGGAGATGTCTCGCAATAATAACTTTATTTCAAAGTATATAGCATCTTTCATATTTTAAACATCATATCCAAAGCTAATAGTTCACGTTTCACTCACTAGGGGGCGCTCTTCTTCTTTTTTTAGGGTGATTGCTTATACAACGCGGAGGATTCGGCGTAGGCCTACTTAATGGTTTTGCACTTCTTTGCTTACGCAAGTTTCTGTCAGTGAACTGGTACAAAAGAATCTGATATTCAAAAAGGGGCGGGGTTAAGAAGCTGCAGCCAAACCTCGTTGGTTTAAAAAAATGAAAGAAAGGAAAAAAGAATACAACAATTTGCAGGTGCATTTATAAATCTAACGTATCGAAAAAAGAAAAAACTTCTAAGTTCTGTGTTGCCTTTAACGTCCTCAAAGCCTTAGACGGTCTGTTTTGAAGAATTCCTCTCGCGCCATGGCGCCTTTGTAGTCGTGAAGAGCGGACGCCGAGGATATAAGGTGAAGGTTCAGACGGAGTGGAGAGGCTGACATTTGATTCTGATCCCCTCTGATGTCGACTCTGAGGGTGTCGTGCAGTTCAGCGGAGAAAAAAAAAGAAAGTTTGCCGACCAACCGTATCCTTCCAAGTCTCCTCTTTGTGTTCGCCGTCAATCATCAAGTCAAGGTTGATCACGTTAGAACCCATCTTTTCAAAAACGCAGCTGAAGAGGGACGCCAGGCTGATTTTGATCAACTCAGATGGATTGGAGGAAACGAGGAGAGTCTGTGTTTTGGGCGTTTTGGACCGTTTCTCTGCGGCGCTCCTCATGAAAAATCACTCAATCGATCCATCGGTACGTATTTGACGGGACAGTCCTCCTCCCTTGAGAGGGGACCAATCCGGAATGGGATACCTAGGTCGTAAAGAAGACTGATGGAAACATAAACAAGAGACGCTTGACAAAACTTCATTGTGAGCACCAAAATAAACATTTTCATCATCTCACTTTAAGGGTTTCACGGTGGAATATGTCAACGCCGTTTTTAGCCTCCGTCCGCGTCTAATTTATGTGATGTAAAAAAAAAAAAAAAAAAAGCAGCCGCCATGCATCTTTAGCATCTCATTTCTTATACGCGCCGTCAAACACCGTACGACAGGGAATAGTCGAGTTCATTTATTCACAAAATTTAAATGGCCAAGTTCGACTCGCATCTCGGGGACGTGAGGCTGGACCAGGTGACACGCCGCTCAATCACTGCCTCCTTTGATTAATGGGGGCCGGGTCGGCGGTGTCGTTAAGGGATCATTAAACAATCAGGCGCTCCGGTTGACACATACAGACACATCCAGCGTTCCAGAATCATTCAAAGTTAAACATTCCCCACTGTTTTCACAATTTCTTTGAACAAACACATTCATTGTAAGAGCAACCTTTTTACAGGCGCCGTCCGCTGCTGCCTCTGTTTGTATTGTTCTGGTTCTGTTCGTGGTTCTGTCAGCTGAGTCAGCAGTTCTTATTGAGCAATGTGACTGAATCCGTTTATAGTATGACCCAGGGGCAACATGTGTGTGCGAAAGAGTAAGGGGCCGAGGATGGAGCCGTGGGGGACACCACAGGTCAAAGGACCCTAAGAGGAGGTGGCCTTTAATCCGGCTATAGAGGAGTAGGATTTTTTTTTGGCATATTAAAGCTTGTACGTACTTAATAAACAGAATTATCTCAGTTGATGCATGAAGAAAAAAGTCTCGTAATGTTCCGGAAGTTTCCTAAAAACAGGTTTTACCAAAAAATTAAACTCCACTTAATATTGACTCTTTTCAAAGAAATACAAAGTTTCATTGTGAAATACTTTTTCATATCTGATTTTTTTTTTACTGTTTAAAAACAAGCTTGAACAAGCGATTTGTTACTTTATGGTACATTTAGAAAAAAAATATACAAAATGATATTTTTCCATAGTTTTTCTCTCGGTGAGGTTATTTAAGCTGATCTGGGTTTTTTTGCAAAGCCACTGAGAAAATCAAAACATTTTTACACTGAGATTGACACATGTTTAAATTAAACAGTAAGAGTTTAGGATTACTTTCTAAAGAGTTTTGACAGTAAGAATGTAACACAACGTGAAAAACTTGTTTGTTAAGTTTTCTTTTTTAAGCATTATTACTGTATTTAACCCTTTTGTAACAAAATGTTCTAGTTAAAGAGGTGGATTTCATATATTTGATATTACCTGTTTGTGTCAATTGTCATCACCAAAACATTTGGTCATTACCACAACAGACAGTCATTCCCACCACGATCCACATTTTTGAGCAAAATACTACTAATTTCACATTTTTATCCAACAATTTTTACATTTGCGATCATTTATTATATTTTTTGAACATTTTATTCCCCAAAAAATCGTGAAGTGAGTAGAATTTTAAAGAATTTAAATAACATAACAAAAAAACTCCTAAAATGTCTAAAATCAAATCAAAGTCATTCTTTGAAAAGAAAATAAATATTTTGCTGAGTCATGACTTGATGCCCTGACATCTTGGAGAAAAAAAAATCTAAATCTCAATATTTCTAAAATTAAAGGTCTTAAACATGCACAGAAATGGATTCCGGAGAAGATTGAAAACGATATTCAGATAGATAAAAAGAGTTTTTTTTCTACTTACACTTTCAAAAGTCAAGAGAGAAAAGTTCCCAGAATGGAAGTATTACCCTCATATAGAAAATCCAACTAATGTTTAGTTAAAAGTGTCATCGTTGGCTGAGAGGAGGATGTTCCATAACGACCTCGGCTGCATTAGCTGCTGAAGTTACAGGACCTTTGAATAATCTACGACACTAGTCATAAAGTTGCTCATGGAGGCCTTTAGAAACACTATTGACCCGGATCAACCACGTAGGCGGACATAAGGAGACGAATAACAAGCCATTCTTGTTCTTCTTGTCTTTTTTCATTCCTAATGGTTGTTTCCTTTGCATGCTGGCCAAAAGGTCCATTAGGCTGTGTAAATGAATCGAATAATGATTCCCATTCTTTGTTGAGGCCATTTTTAGCACCACCGACTCACGGTCTTGGTGTTGTGTCTTGGTGCGTGGCTAAGCATCACCCAAACAATGGCCGCCCTCCTTCGGAGTATCAGAATTCATAGATTGCCTATAATTATCATCAACGCGTGGCGGGCTTGGAGCCTCAAAAAAGTCTAGAGAACAATCAAGGCTGTTCGCTGCATGAGTTTGTAATGTACTGGCTTGAAGGAGTGATGGGGTTACATTGATATGGGACACATTTGAATGAGGGGGGTTTACATCGGGATAATTCAACCCCTTGAGTTAATATCTCCATGAATGCAGATGGCGGCGGTTCTGGATTCTGCATCCATCTCACTTCACTCAGATCCATGAGCTGAGATATTTAATCATCGCATTATGTTGACAGGAAAGCAGTGCCAGCACTTTCAAATGACTATACATCTGTCCCCTTGTGACAATAAATACTCATTAACTACTTCTCTTCAGCCAGTAGAGGCAATTAGGCCACATACAGCAGACGGCAGCCATAATTACTCTCCACAAGGTGTTTGGACTCGTAAGAGAGATTATGAATAAAGGGCACCGACCCTGAACAGCAGCAGATATATCCCCGGACCCAGGTGGTGGTGGTGGTGGTGGTGGTGGCTGATGATCCTGCAGAGACTGGGGTTGGAGGATGTGTGTAAAAGCAGGAAGATGATAGGCTGACGATGAAGGTGTGTTGCCGTACCAATCGGATGGTTGGGACTATTATGGTTTAGTGTTAGTGTGTATTGAAACCACAGTAGACTAAACTGGGGGGAGACTTGGGACGCAACCCCCGGTACGCGTCATTGTCATTACCCCGCTGAAAAACCATCCGAAATACAACCTGAAATCAAAATGTTCCAAAAATGCTCCCCCTAGTGAAAACAACATGAACTACTAGAGTACAATATCATAAATAGATTCAAATTATGGACTAATAAAATAACTATTAAAAAATCAACCCAGTTCTTCCTCGCACTAAGGTATAAGCTTGGTGTAAAGTTTGAAAATGATCCATGAAAAGGTCTTTGAGTTATTTTTAGGAAGTTTTCCATTATAAAGCATTGAAATGAATGTTGTTTGTGTTTTTTTTTTACGATGCTTCGTCTTTTTTTTTCGTATTTTGGGACGAAGGAAACATCAGAACTAACACGTAAGCTGAGGAAATGTTTTTCATGACTCACTCCTTAACACACTCCACCAAAAATATCAGCAAAGGAATATCTTTGGGCCGACACTCAAGGGAGAAAAACCCGGGCCATTATGTAAATGATTTTTATGGCATCCAAATGATCCAAACAGCTCCTCCGTCTGCGTTAATGGAATTGTGTAATGGCGTGTCCAAAAGGTAAATGAAACCATGCAGTCTGGAGTCTAAAGGGGATGTGATCACACACTCAAAACCCACTCCGTCACTGAACGGGCCTGTGAAGTCGCGTCCGGCGTCACATGACCGGTCGGTTGTTAATTTGTGCTTATGTGGGCGGGATTCTGAATCATCCGCCCTTTGCAGCTCGCAGATATGCTTCACCCGCCGGTGGGCCGAGTTTGTTTCTGCATGCCGGAACATTATTCTGAAATCCGAAGGTGGGTTGGAAAAAAACTGAGGGGGCGGCCACCACCACCGCCGCCGCCGCCGCTGCAAGTCCTTTGTTTTGGCGCGATGTGGATCTTTTTCCAATTTTAAATCCACATAGACTTTAGTTTGAGATTAAAAATGCATCACATTCATTTTCCTAGTTTGGTTATGTTAAAATGATGGTTTATACAGGCTTAAATATTTTTTCTAGGGTACAGAATCCCAGCTCGCTCTTAAAGTCTGTTGCCTCAGCGGTTCTGTGGATGTCCTCGCCCCTGATGACCCGGTGGCATCGGCCGCCAATGTGTGAATAAGTAAACGCCGTATTTTGTTGTAAAGTCCTTTGAGTCGTCTGACAGAACCTGACATATTTTAAATTCAGTCCATTTACACGGAGTTCCTGCAAAGTTGAAGTCCCAAAAAAACAAGCCGGGCTCAATGTCCTAGAACTTGTCAGAACGCTGATTTAAAGTGGAGAAGAAGGTAAACACGCGCTTGATGTCGTTTGGTGAAAGATGATGAATAATCCCTGCAGACCGGAGAAACCCATGCATGACTGGATTAACCCTGTGGTGTCTGGTCCCACTGGGAGGATTCTGGATCAAGATTCTAGGGAAGCTTCAGTATCCTCAGGATCCAATTTGTTTTACAGCCACACAACCGGCAGACAAAACCACATGAACGCATTAACGTCCTCGTCTGGAAAAACAAAGCTATCCAAAAATCATTTCTTTGCGTGTTTTATTTCTTTGGGGGGCATTTATTGATTTAATATCTTTAACACTAAATTTACCATAAAATGACAAATTATTCCGTCAAGAATGTTTCTAAACATTAAAAAAAAATTATCAAGATTTATAAAATTATTTCACATAAAATGATTTAAATTTTCATAGAAAATAAGTTCTGTCTAACACATCCTCACATGCTTAATATGTCAAAAAAATCCTACTCACCTAATGAATCCTCTATAGGAACAGTTACTGCCTCCTCCTCGGGGACCCCTTTGACATGTGGCGTCCCCCAGGGCTCCATCATTGGCCCCTTACTCATATATATACATGCTGCCACTGGCTCATATTTTAACAGGTTCAGTCGCATTTTTCAAAAAGAAATAGAGATGCAAAATATGCTCAACAAAACAATGAAAGGTTGAAGAAGCCCAGGCAATAAAGAAGAAGAAGAAGAAAGTTACGTTCTTTAACCAGAGGGAAATTCAAGTTCTCTGCTTTTGACCCATCCCTGAGGGAGTTGTGGCCAGCTCCTCTGAAGCCCCCGGGGAAACCCACTGGGTTCTTGCTCAGGGACCCCACAATGGCCGCTCTAACCACTGAGTTCCCACCGCTCAATATGACATCCGGCACATCTCAAACTCTTTGGTCATGAGACCTGAAGGAACATTCAGGACCGAATCCGACTTCTTTGCCCAAAAACAGGAGCCGGTGTTGGCATTTATGTCAAACGCAAACAAGTCTCCAAAGATCAGCATGTTATGCTAGTTGGATGTTATAGACCTCCATCTGAACTGGATGATCTGAAGATGGACGGGTTTAGGCCGGAGTCTGATGCGTTCAAAGCAGAATGGGATTCTCTAAATCTGACACAAATAATAAACTCTCCTGCCAGGCCGGATCCCAAATGCCAGGAGAAATCATCCCTCATTGATCCGGCCCTGACAAATGATCCCTTTCAAGTTCTCTTCCACTGGTATCTTTCCCGGTGCTGTGAGGGATCGCCGTGTGATAGCTGCTATCAGAGATACTTAAATCCCAAAGTGTAAACCTGGCTTTGTTGAATGTGAAGATATTTGTTGAGCAGCCTGTCTTAAATGATTTATTCTATTTTGACTGGATTAGAATTTCTCTACTTGTTGATGTTGAAACAGCTTTGAAGTTCTTCCACGATAACGTTGTTGATATTGTGAACAGGCACCCACCTCTTCGTATGTGGAGTTACAGTGGAGCCGTGGAATTCTCCATCTCCTCACATCTCATCAGCCCTCAGGGTTTCCCCCCCTTTTCAAGGAGCCAACCAAATCAATGTTTTTTGCTAAATGAGAAGTTCTGAACATGGAAATCTTTACCCTGACTGGCACTAAGTGGGCTGGAATGACTGCCGCTAAGATTCGTCTGAAAGCAGCTGCTTCCTCAAGTGGACAGTGGCGTAATTTAAGGCCGGTCTAATGCATCCTTGATGCCGCCTCATTAGGCGAGGCCCCCCTTAAAGCATTCAGACCACTGGCTCTGTTCACTTGTTCAGGCTGCAGACTGTAAACTTTCACGTCTGTTCATAAATGTTTAACGTGAAATATGTAAGAGGATTAAGGTGATGGAGAGATAATGTGGAATATTATACTGCAATAAGAAATTGCGCTGTTCACTCAGAGAAGGTGGGTAAGACATTAAATCAGACGTAGAAAACAGACGTAGGGTCAGTTTTCTTTCAGATATCTGGGGTCAGGTGGTGGAGGCTCTGTGGGTAGACTCACAGCAGAGAAGGTTCAGGGTTCAAATCCGCCTCTGCCTGACAATTCTGTGTGGAGTTTGCATGTTCGGTCGAAAAAAACATGCAATATAATTGAATTTAGTGACTCCTAAGTCGCACGTAAGAGTGTAAATTATTATCCGTCTCTGTGTTGTCGCAGTGATGAACTGCCGAATTGTCCAATAATGTCAGCTGGAATTGGCTCCAGGCCCACTGTGACCCCTTGGTGTGAAACTGTAAAAAATCCTATTATATTGTAATCTCTAGTTTGTACCAAATGGAAAAACAGAAACAATCAAGTTTGTGCAATAAATTGAACCACATATTCAGCACCAGAGCATAAACTGTGAGATTTGTAGGAGTGGAGACTGAAGTCGGACCATAGAACCAACTCACATGACAAACATCTTACTAAAGTTTGCTGAAAGTTCCTTTCCTCCTAATTGGCTTATTTACAGCCAAAACTCCCTCAATGCTGCTCTATTAAAAGCTTGAACTTCACACTGAAGTAAACCATCTGTATGTTATAATATCAAGTAGCAGTTTAGAGAATCATGTTTTATAAGATCCCAGGAGCTCCTGCTTAGAACCCGGAGGCCAAACGACGTCCTGTGGTTCTGATTCGGACCTGAGGAGCGCGGCTGTTGCATCGGTCCATTTCAGACAGCAGAGACAAATGAATGAAATCAAGGTAATAGTTCGTTACATCAGATGAAAGTGATAATTGGTCCCTGGAAAGACTTTGGCGCTTAGACTCTACAGAGATATCGAGATCGAAGGGCATCTGGGCTAGACTAGAGCAAGATATATCAGCCATACAAGTCCAGAACTAGGTGGTGGTAGTGGCTGATGACTCCGATGAAAAGATGAAGATTGTGAGTCTGGTCAGGGATAAAGAGGTGGAGTTTAATCAGCAGCAGCATGAATGAACTGGAGGTAGAGAGAGAATCGTATCTGAAAAGACAACAGCAACGAGAGGATAGAAATGAAGTGTGTCACCGTGTTATTGGATAGATGCGACCAGATGATATCTTTATTTACAACTCCAGACGCTGACAGCAGAGTATTGGGTCTGAACATGCTGGAGAAGTGAGAATGACAGGAGGGTGAATGAGAAATATATCCCATGTGTCAGAGAAGGTTCACTAGAGATTCTCACATTCTGGCTAAATTGGACCAACGATTGAGAAGTTATGGTTTGAAAAAACCTTTGAAGATAAAACTCCCGCTAGTGTTGGAAATATACAACCAACCTTTTGCCAAAATCATTCCAGTTCTTCCTCGCACTGAGGTCCAAATTTGACAAATATCCATGAAAATGTTTGCGTTAGCGTGTTAAAACACAGGATTAGCGTCGGACACCACAGCGGTAATGAAGATTCCATAATATCAAACTCATTTAATTGTTTTATTGAGCTCGTCTCTCGTCTTTTGTCCTAATCTGGTTCTAGACGTCTATTTATCTGCCCACAGATTTAATTTTTTAACATTACTAAATTGGTCTGTTGTTCCTCTTGCCGTCAGCTGATGATGTGACTCAAACTTTCCAAGCAAATAAATGCCATCTGTGTGTCGTCAGTCTCAGAAAGTGAGTTTCATCCTTCGGAAACCTGTTTTGTTTTTGTGCAGGTGGCTCGCATGAACGCCACCAAATTCCTGGATTCACTTCCTGGCAGCCTCTTCTGCTCCTCTCGGCTTTCCGCTTTTCCCGCCTTTATGGAATATTTGATTCTTCCTGTTTTCTGTGAAAGACTTGTTGGTGTGTATATTCTGTTTTATGTATTCTACGCTGCAGCTCCAGCACAGAGTCACACTCCCGTGTCGAATTTGTTTTCCTACCATGTAGGTTACGTGGCACGACTGTTCATGCGAGACGCGCCGCCGCCTTATTTGCAGTCTTAACGCCACACCTTTTGATGAAAATAGACGCTGGTCATGGCGGCCATTCCCTGCATCTCTCACGTTAAATTATGAGGCGTGATGTGATTATTTGTCGTCACGCTGCTGTTAGAATCTGTGCGTTTGCGTCACGCCGACCAGCCTGGTGCAGAATTGATGACTGAAACAACGCAACGCATTTATACGAACAATTGAAGTATGCATTGTTGCATGCTGGGATTTATCAGCCCTATTACTAGCAGTTTAATCAAAATGTGTTTACACTGCTCATACCTTAAAGCAGTAACATAGAATTTTCGTCAAATCCAGTGGCTGAGGTGTTCCCACTCCCACTCCCCGCCCTCGTCCTGATCTCACGTGTTGTAAAAGAAAACACTGTGGAGGAAACCGGCTGAGGCGGTCATGCATCACTCTCGTCTCCTCCGCCATACAGCCTAAGCGTTTCGAAACGGTGATCCGAGCCAGAGGGATGAGTCTACATGAGGTTTGTCCACAGAGAGCGAGGGACAAATAGAAGCAAAGATAGAACACGGAGGGAGGATGAGGAGGAGGACAGGTGACCTTTAATTTTCTTCCTCAGCCTTTTTTTTTTTTTACCAAGGCTATTACAGCAATCAAAACTGAACTCCTGTTACATCCAGCCCTTTTCTTTACAGCAGCAATTTGTATATGAACACAGTATTTGTGCAGTTCTCTGGGCGTCAAGCGGAGGCTTCTGTTAGAAGCCGCTACTTCTTTGCTTTGTAGGCCGACACAACCGATGTTACTTCATCCAACAGAGGCCATTAAAACGGTAAAATACAAACAACACAACTCGTTCTTCCTCCCTCCGCCTGTTGTTTTTTTTTTTTGTCTCAAGCTGTAGTTAAAGAAGGGAAATACCTGTTTTTTCTTCAAACAGAGGCCCTTGAATTGAGAAACATAAAAATGAGCGCTGCAGCAACATTATGTGTGTTTTTGATCATGTCTCTTCCCCCGGCAGTGCATCTAATTAAAAGTTCCCATTCGGAGCGAACGAGATCTTTTCGAAATGCTTGTGCCGTGTTTCGGATTTCCAATCATCTTCAAGCACTCGTCGGCATAATCTGCTGCTGCATTCACTTTTCTTTCCCCGAGTGGATTTGGAGGCATCAGGTTCTGCCATCCATCGCAACATTCAGATGCAGCAGCGACACCGGATTAAAAGTATTTACAAACACACCAGTCGGAACCTTTCCTGGGAGGAAGAGGAAAGAGATCCAGGATGGGTGAGACAAAAGACCTGCCTGGACATACGGATGACTAGTTCTCAGTCATGGTTATGTGGACCTCCCCCCGTCACAGCTTCCTGGAACCAGCTCATCTATGCAACGGATCGCAGCCAAGATCTTGTTCTGACCCGACCTGAACGCTGGACTCCACCAGGATGAAGGGAGAGGGATTCTGACACTGTCTTTACGTAACTAAAACTTTGAATGTTAAACACAGACAAACTGTAGTTCATATATATATAAAGTATAAATACATATATACGAACTTAATTCAAGGAAAGCCATTGAATTAAGTGGGGAATTGTGAAGTAAGATAAATCCCCCAAAGCTGTCCAGACACTGACACTGGTAGTGGTGGTGGTGGATGCTAATGAGTCTGCTGGGACTGATGAGGTTGATGGAATGAATTTGGTGAATCAGCAAAAGCTGAACAGCAATTGGAAGGTGGAAGGCGTGGCTAACAACAGTATGAAAGAACAAGAGGTCCTGCAGGAGGATGTGAAGCTAACAGTGAAGGTGTGTCGCTGTACTATTGGATGCTTATTAAACATTTGATGTATTTCTTGCAGCTTTGTTTTAAACTAAATTACCTCTGGTAGTTTCAGTATGAGTGCCCACATTGAAAGGTATATATAATAATATAATTATAACATATTATATACATATTAAGCATATATGTTATAATATGAATACTTTTATTGTACTATTAGATGAGTATCTACATGTAGATGCCTTTCATTTCCCCAGATCACCAGTGTCCCGGCAGTAAAAGCACGTGCAACCAGCACCTTGACGGTAACCCAGAGTTCACGTGGAGCATCGTTGCTTCCGGTGAGCTGCGTGAGGAGAGAAACGAGAAAACCCAAAACAAAGCAGGAAGTCCACAGGGATGGGAGGAAGGTAAGAGCGAAGGTACCACATTCCCCCGTTTCAGGGGAATTTATTTTTTCATCAAACAGCCCTTTAGTATTTTCTGCTCAAGTCCAACTTGAATGCAACACCCTTTAAAACGGTCTCTGCTGTGTTTTGGCAAGATTTCCGTTGTTGTGCATGATGTGTTGATTCTGTTTACAATGACGCAAGTATCACCTTTAAAAAGGCTTTAAATTCAGCCTCATCTTGATCACTTGAAGCCCACCTTACCGCTGAATGCCAGCGGGAAAAAAGCTGCATGGCGGCAGACCGCTCCTGAGATTTTATAATTCATAAAGTTTCCTCAAGTAAAGAGCTGACTTGAATTTATTAAGCCAGTTGTGTGCAGCGTGGTGTCGGCCTTCAAATGTTCCATATCCTCCAGCATCATTCATTTTCATACCTTGGAAGATGAGAAAAGAGTCTCTGTCATCTTATCTCCTGAGGTGATGATGAAATGGAGGGAGACAGGGGGGATATCTACTCCCCTAAATGCTTTTTTCCTCTGAGTCACACGACTGAGACCAGATGGGTGGGGCGACGGATGAAATTGGAAACATGAAATATATATTGACTGGAAAGAGAAAGTAGTAAGTGTGAGCGGAGGAATGATTGATGACCGTCCGTGTTCGTGGATGAAGTTGAAAATGAAGGCAGAGGAATTGTGAGTGTGAGTGTGTATATGTGTGTAATACATACATATATTGAATTACTGATATTATGGCGTAGATATTTTATGTAAATAGCATTTTGTCAAGAGGAAAACACATCACGACAAAATGCAAAGATCCCATAGGAACCAAACTAAAATCAGTAGAATCCAAACCTCCACCTAGAACAACATGTCTGCTTGTTTTTAGTGGAGACTGCCATTGCTTCAACCAAGCTTTGTGGTTATCAACAAACACAGAAACCGACCAAGTAATCAACAAACTGACCGTTCAACCAGCTAACCCAACAGACCAACAAACCAAACAATCAGCAAAAGACGAACCAAATAACCGTCAAACCAACAAACCACTCAACCAACTAAGTAACCAAACAAACAACCATAGAACCAACCAACTAAATAACCCAAAGTCCGCCAAATAACCAAGCTTCAAAAGAACCAGTCGACCAAAGAACTAACCAACAAGAACCCGATGAAAGAACTAAATATTTAAACAACAGCAACCAAAACAACCATCCAACAAACCAAACAACCAGCAAACCAAACAACAAACTAATCATCCAGCCAATGAACCAACCAACCAACAGCCAAACTACTAACCCATCAACCAACCAACAACCAAACAACCAACTCAACCAAGAGGTGCTGTTAAGAACATGACCTCCTTCATGGATATACTTTAAACTCATCATCCTCTCGTTTTAATGGCATCTTTAAACTGAGAGTGAAGAAATTTGTTTTTTCTTGAGGTAATCTCTCAAGCTTGATTTATATTTAATGTTGTTACTCATGCAAGTGTTTATTCGCTCCAAGCAATCAGAATACAGAATATTTTACATTAGCGTCTAGCTAACAACCAACAGTGTGTGTGTGTGTGTGTGTGTGTGTGTGTGTTTGAAGTCAGCCTCCGCCTGAACTCAGTATCCACCAGAGACGCTGCTTGTCCCTCTGTACATTCATAAACTAAAACACATTTACCCTCTGGACAGTAATCAACAGAACATAAACGCCCACCCGTGGGTACGACCGCGGCTCCTGAGTGAAACTTAAAGCAAGCGTGGAGACGAATCCCTAAAGTTAGTAGAGTCTGAGCTCCTCAAACCCCACAGCCGCCTCACTGCCAGATTTACCTCTTTACCTTCTAGCATTCCCGCTCTTTAAACAAACCCTAGGTAATAATAATAATACATTTAATTTATGTTTAACGTGTATACAGATTAGTGTCGATACCCGACCGAAGCCCGACGGTTCCTGTTGGAACCCGATGGACCAGAATGGTTTTAGACAAATATATAGAAATTATATTTGGGTTCAAAATGATTTTAAAAAATGGATCGCATTCTTGGTTTACGTCACTTTTCAGTATCGAGGGATGTTTTTTACGTGACAGCGTACAACCCCTGAATGCAGCATATGCTATGCGGCTAAGGCTAAGCTAAAACCATCGAGGCGACAATCAAAGCTTCTGGAAGGTCTTTGGATGAAATTAGAACTACCAGAAACCATGCAGGGAAATCAACAGTTTGGAGCGTTTTTAATTCAGTTGCTGTAGCAGTTTGTAAATGTTAAGACTCCAATTTCAGTCCTTTATTACTGCTGATGGCCGTGTGGGATGTTTGTGTTTAATGTGTGGAAACACCAGATTTACTGGCAAAAGGCGAAAAACAGACCCTTTTACGGTCATCTACTCTGCCGGCATGATGTATCAGGTAAAATAGATGAGCGGTAACCATGGTAACAACAAGTGTGAGACAGCGTAAACAAGTCAGTGTTTCAGCTAGTGCTAACATGGTCAGACTAAAGGTGGGTTCTGAAATAAAAACACAAGAAAACAAAAATAATTCATCCTTTTATACTAACTAGGAGATGTGGAGAAAGATAAATCCACTAGCGGTCCAGACACTGATGGTAGTGGTGGCCGATGACTCTGCTGTGACTGATGAGGTTGATCAAATGAAATGATGAATCCGCAAAGACTAGTCAGCGATGGAAAGGAGGAAAACACACAATAACAGCAACTTAAAAACAAGAGAGAATTAAAAACAATGATTAAGTTATGACGATCTATAATTTATGAGTAATCAGAGTGCTTAGACAAGCGCTAACTTTTGTAATAACAAGTACGTGACAGCGTAGGAACTTCAGCTCGTATTTACTTTGTTAGCCTCAGGTTGGGCTCCATCAAAAATGAAAAGAGCCGAAGGTCTGCCGGGTTCGGACCTGGCGGGTACGTCCTTCTTTACTCTGTGTGCATTTCATATGTATGGTGCACATTTTCAAAGATCTAACATGAACTTTAGTGAACTTTCCCGGAACTGCCTGACCTTCTACAATTCTCCCAAAGAGCACGATGAGGGCTCATTCAGGAAGTCACAAAAGATCCAAAGAAAACATCAAAGGAACTGAAAGCCTTTCTTCCCTCAGTAAAGGTCAGAGTTCAGGGCTCTGCTATTTGAAAGGTATTAGGCAGAAATGTCATCCATGAGAGAGTGGTGATGTGTGGCGAGGTGAAAAACCCTGCTGACCCAGAAGAACATTGGGAGTATTATGTGGACAGATAAGATGAAAGCTGAACTGTTTTAATGAAAGGGCTCCTTAAGAGTTTTTGAAAAGCTGATGGATGTAGGCGAGACAAACAGGAAATACTTGGGGGTATTTATCCATCCATCCATCTTTTCATTGTAATGGTTCTGTGTTTTACACCCTGGACTGGTTGGCATATTTTCCAGGGCCACAACACGTTTATATCCATGGGGAAATCTAGACTCACTATATTGCATTTTTCTGGGAGGAAGTCTGAGCAGCCAGAAGCAAACATGGGGCGAACACGCAAAGTCTACAAACAAGGAAAGCCCTCAACAAGTCCATTTACACCAAGAACATTCTTGCTTTGGGCCCCTGTGCTGCCCGTCGTCGGGACAATGAAGCCGTAATTCAAGCTAGACCAACAGATGTCTGAGGACATGACGTAGATGACAAACAAAAGAAGGGGTTAGGAAAGGAAATTCTCTGTTTTATTGGCTTCACCATCGCCAGGTGAATTGTTCAATAGTTCCTTCTGTCTGTGCAGCTTTTGATTTACGAGATATGATTTATCATCAGAACCACTTCTGCTGGAACCGTTTCTGTCGCCCTTTACCAGCTTCAAAGATGCATCGAAGTATGTGTTTGTTGGCAGGTTCATCGTTGGGGGGAGTCGTATGACGATAATATCAGGGAAACAAAAAGGCTTTCTTTTACCGAACACCTTTTGCTTGATTACTAAGTAATTTATCATGTTTTACTTAGTAAACTTTCAAAAACCTATGTGGTACAAGTTTGTGGATATTTCGTAGGAAAGGGAACAATATATTACTAATCTTAATTTACAAAATGTATGTGGTAAAAACCTAGTATTAACCCTAGTATCTGTGTATTAACCTACTTATTAGCAGTAGTAATAACCCAATATTATACTGGCATTACCAGATATTTACTGGGTAAATACTATTTCACCGGTAGTGTCTCTGTACTTACCTATTGTTACCGGTGGTAATTATCTGATTATAAATTATTATTACCATATATTTACTAGGTAAATAAATACCTAGTATTTAACCTGTAGTTTCTCTGTACTTATTGTTACCAGTGGTAATTATCATATAATATACTATAATTACTGTATTTTACTTGGTAAATGTCTAGTATTACATCCGTAGTGTCTCTGTACTTAAATACTTACTATCGGTAGTAATTACTGAGTTATATACTATAATTAAGATATATTTACCGGGAGAATACCTAGTATTTGACCTGTAGTTTCTCTGTACTTACATATTGCTACCAGTGGTAATAACCCAGTAATACATATTACCATATACTTAGCTGGTAAATACCTAGTAATTAGGTGACTGTAAAAGGAAGGCTTACCACATTTACTGTATTTTCCAGTATTGCAAACACACTGTAGTTTATTTCTATATATGCATGCTAGCTTACTAGATTCCCTTTGCTACTATTTAACCTAATGAAGACATAAAATGATCCCACCATCCAGGATTATTTACCAATCAAAAGTATTTACCAATAAAATGTTCTCTGCCCACCTAGAAGGAACATTATTGACTTAATGAGTTCAGGAAGCTAAATCCATCACACCAGAGGGATTTCATTAAAACATCTATTAAATGATATGCACACATATTAAAGAGATGATCTATAAAGCGGTGAATTTAAAAGGGGCATAAGATCTCTGCAGCCTTCTCTCGGACACCGCCAAAGCCACACATACTGGATGTTTGTACAAACACACAAAAAGCTGATCGTGGTTGAAGGTACATCTCACAATGAGTAGAAAGGAAATACATGTGCATTATCATGTTCACACCCTCACTTAGCTACAATGCGGTTGCCGTGTTTTGAATAATTGAACTGGGCGAGCTGCTGTCTCCACACATTGCACTGGCACTTGCAATTTAGAAGGGATGGAAATAAGGGATGAATACTTAATGGCTGTGATCTGTGGAACTGCTGGAGCTGTCCTCTATGGTCTCCATCTCCTCTGCTGTGAGGTCTCCAGCTTTGGAGTTTGTGGAAACTGTGTAGCTCTAATCCAGAAATGCTCTTAGAGAAGTTTTGATGTCTTTTGATGTCCTCATCAGCTGTTGAGTTGAGCACATTTTGAGTTAGTATGTCTTTTGAAAAATGAGACTGAACCTGTTTATGAGCTCACCAAGTGAAAGCATGGTTCTGCTTAAAAAGTAAGGGGCCAAGGATAGAGCCCTGGGGGACACCACAGGTCAATGGGGCTATGAAACATCCAGAAAAAACATACAACCGATAAAAACAAGGCAAATAGAAGTATACAAAGTAAGCAGAGACTTAAAAGTTAAATGAGTAACATAAACATGAAAGACTTTTTAAGTCATTTGACAAAAAGGAGGCTTCAGTTCAGTCACATCGATTATAATGTGTCAATTTCAGAAGTTCAATCAGGAGGATTGCCGCTTGTACAACACAGGGGATTGGGGGCTCTTGAGGGATATAGCCTTACTGTCGGGGATGGCGGCGTAGGTCTGGTTTAAAACTTCTATTTCCTGTTTAGTTTAGTTTGAGATACATACAAAAAAATAGAAGAGACCAGAGGGGGTCAATACTTTTTCACAGTACTGTATATATGTGAGTTCTGATAACTGCTGCCTACATTCCCACTCTGTGGATGCCGGCAGCAAGGATTCTGCTCCCATTGCGTCGATCACATTATAGTTCGGCTGTGATGAATTTTTTTAATGAATGTGGGAAATATAACGACTTTAATGCACACATGGCCAGTCTTTATGTCGATGCTTAGGGTCATCTCTTTCACCGATCCCCCCTCTCCCCCTAAGGCTGATATGTGGAGGCGGTTTGCCACATTAATGTTCCGTCTAAAGTAAGTAATGAGAACAGCGTGGGGCAACAGCGCCCCCGGCGTGACAATTTGCATAAAAGATAAGCCTCAACGTTTACTTGAAAATGACGCTGAAAGAGGACAGTCGCAATCTTGGATTGGTTTGAGAGGTTAGCGCTTCCTGTCGTCAGAGGGTGCGATGAAGAGGTTTCCAGAGGGGTGGACTAACTGTGTTTGGCATGCAGCAGACACTTCTGAGGAAGGAGGCGCAGCTCGCACAAAATACATCCGTCCAGTAGAACGAAAATATCTCATCGCCAAAGATGCATCTTCTGTGACGCCGTCGTGATTGAAGATGAGTCATCTCTGGCGGGCGTCACTTAGAGAGTCTTGGAACCAGGACTCGGTGTGTGCTGCCGAAAGAAGATGTAAAACTACATGAATGTGTTTAACTTCTACGGCTCCTCTGCACAGAGCAAGGTCAACTCAATTCCATATTTGCCCCCGATGTCTCCCGCCAAATAAAGGGTGAATATACGGAGATCTTTCACATTCAGAGCAGAGACGCCCGACGCCGTCTATACGCCGCAGTGGGCTGAGTGGGACAGTTTACAGGATAGAAGAGCAAGAAATGCATATGGAGCAGCAGCTTAGTCGCTAATATTTAAAATGCAAACATATTTCTTACATTGTTTGCATTTAAAACAGCAGCTGACCGACGGCTGCAGCCATATTTGTGAACCATCGCCGAGTTTTAACACAATAACTCAAAAACTCTTTCATGGATTATTTTCAAATTTTATGCGTATATTCCCTTTAATGCAAGGAAGATTTGGGGAATGATTGGTTGTATATTCCCGACATTAGGGGGAGCTTTATATCAAAATGTTTTCGGGTCCGAACTAATCACCTGTTATCACCGATATCGTCCCAAACTTGTTGTATGTGAATCAACTTAAGGAGATATGTTCTGTGCCGGTCCAAAGCTGATCCGCTGTGGCGACCCCTAAAAAGGGAAGAGCTGAAGGGAGACAAACAAGTTCATATTTTACCCACTAGGAGGAGACTTCCTAACCATTGGTCCGATTTGGGTCCAAATTTGGTGCATATGAATCGACGCGAGGAGATCTATTAACTCAAATCGTTCATATTTTAAAATTCACATTTAAATCGATGAGTTCAATCAGGGGAATTCCTTGTACATCGCGGGGGATTGGGATATTCCCGGGGGTCATATCCATGCTGTCTGGAACTACAGCGTAGGCCCAGTAATGCTTTGTTCTTCCACTCTGCTTGCTCTCTCTTCCTCTCCTGAACCATCGCTACTCTCTCTCTTTCTTTCTTTTTCTCTGACTCAGCCTGGGCGGATGGGCTAATATGGAACAAAGCGTTCATAAAAACCCATCCAGCGAAACCCTCAAAGTATGTCTGTGAGCTGATATTGAGTACAGAAATCCCATCTGCAACCCTCAGGTAATAGATTCCTGGAGATGGATAGCTCCTTCAAAACACTCACACAAGAATGAAGAGTTGTGATCAGGCATTGGGTTTGTTTTCATCGACAGTCTTTTTCCCGGCCAACTGTGAAGAGACACATTTGTTTGGCAAGAGAGTTTTTGCAGCAACAGTTGACAAAGCACAGGCTGCATTTGTTGGGCACCAGAACATAGCTGCCTACAAATTTGAAAGTGTCTTTTATCAGCGCCTGAGCGAGGCCATCAGGGAAAAGCTTCCTCGGCTCTTCCATAAGGTATGAAACGGCCCTGATTGACTCCGTCCCTGCACAGCAAGGGAGAGAAAAAATGACAACAAATACTTTAAGGTGACTTTCATTTGTTTGAAGCTCTGCACAAACTCTCTCTACAAGTTTGGTTTCGAATGATCCCGGAGAAAACCTTCCAGTCTGTCCGGGAGGTTTACATCTCCATGGGCCCCTTCCTGCCCAGAGGAGAGGACCTTCCGATGATCTTCTCTGCTCCCAGTCTCATTTGAGAGAATAATTAGAAACGATTACCTTTGGATGAGAGGCAATTTGTTCTACTTATGTGCTTTGGAGATGAAACATAATCGTCCTGGCAAGACAGCGTCAGGTTTTGGCCCCTCCGTCGGGAATCGGACCAATTAAGCATTTGCAAAAACATATTTA
Source organism: Lophius piscatorius (assembly GCA_009660295.1). Lineage (NCBI taxonomy): Eukaryota > Metazoa > Chordata > Actinopteri > Lophiiformes > Lophiidae > Lophius > Lophius piscatorius. The sequence continues at coordinate 226,302 of VRLP01000283.1, forward strand.
GACTTTCAGATTGGTTTGACTTGGGAGTAAAGAACAAGCAGGCATTAAGAATACAACAGTTTGGTTACAAGTAGAAAGCAAGCCTATAGCTCATCTCGACCCCAGACTGACCCCTCGTCCTTAACATTGTTAATAAGACCAGTTAGACTTCTGACCCGTGCCGTTTTTCTGAGACAAATCCTCCTTTCATATGTGATTTAAAGAAAGATCCCTCCACAGTGATCGGAAAAGACAAAAAAGACAAAAGTTCCAGTGTTTTGGCACGAGGAAAGGCTGGAGATGTGCTCCGGCCCTCGACCAAAGAACAGTTCACTCAATACAGACATCCAATAACTGGATTATGGCATGAAATTAAATGAAACCCTGAGAGAGCAGTTTCTTGCTCCACCACATTAAAACCCTTCCTATCTGTCACAGGACGCCAATCCACTGACGGATTCTAACATCTGAGGGATTTTATTTGCAAATCAAGTTTGCGCCGACATCAAAACCTTACTATGGCCAGAGACTGAAATGAGGTTGCACTCAAGAAAACCCAACAAACATCTATCAATTTTCTGTAACCACTTGGAGATCCGGATCTGAATGACTTTATCGATTCCCCGGGGGGTTATCGGTTCATGACAGATGGTCTTTTCAAAATGTAGCTATAACTTTATAAAATATCAAAAGTTGTCAGCTTTGAAGAAAGTTCTTACATCTTGGGTTGTTTTTGTAATTCATGTGGGGTCGTAGAGTTATCCGAAAGTCGGTGGTCCAATCCCTACGTGTTTAAGTGTCCTTGGGCAAATTACTGAACCACAAGTCGCTTCCAGTGGTGGTTCCATTGAGTATTAAAACGCTACAAACCATATATATATCAGCCAGACATCATATATATATATACATATACATATATTTCCATATATTATTTTCTTGGTGAGGACATGAAAGGGTTTTAACGTTACGTGAATGCAGAGAGAGCAAAAGTCGTCAAACAAGTTTATAACATAGAGAACTGTCTGTGTTTTCAGTTTACTAAAAACACAGACATCCAGACTGGGACAGATGTCAGCTGTCGTACGTCTTTGTCTCTCTTCTCCTTGTTTTGGTGTCACTACTCAGATGTTTAGTGAAGAGAAATTAAAGCGTACTGATGAGTCAGGAATGTATTTTTGTTGTTTGGATAATACATGATCAAGCTAGGTCGTATCTGTCACAGTAGTCTAAAACCCCCTTCTGTCTCCTCATCTTCTCACTGTTTCACTGTACAAACAAACAGCGTGAGTTAAATTTATGACAAGGTCAGTCCTTTACCAGAGGGCGCCATTGTGACAACTGGGGCCCAGTGTCTGGACGATTTGTTCTTGCCCCGGGTCACGCCTCGCCTCACGTGGTGAACATGCATTTTGACAGCGGGGAGCCTCGCAGTCATTACAACGAGGTTAAAATGAGGTAGTTCACGATCGCACACATTTAACATACATCCCGCCGCAGCAGCTCGCTGTGGAGAAGGGCAGAGCACCTCATGCAGATGAAGTCTGAATGAGTGGAATTCAGACGGGAGAATACTCCGGGGATTCACGGTATCTACAGAGGAAGCTATTTTAAGAGGGGTGACGCTCCAATTAGCATGGTAACCAGGGAAGCGCTCAGCAGGGGCTGAAGGTTAATGACCAGGTAACCCGGGTCAGTGCTTCTAAATGCATGTCACCCATAATCTCCAACGATGCATCGACACGTCTGCGCCGACCTCTGTGGGTTAAATGTGTGCTTCCCGCTCACTACCAATCAACGCTGAGGTTGTTGAGACGAGGCTGCTGGTACCGATCGGTGCTTTAGTACTCAATGGACTGTTTGGAGACAAGATATCACGTATCGCCCCGTTTATTGGATCATTTTTTATTTTGCGTCGTGTTTTTCCAACACCAAGGGAAAGTGACTTTTATCACAGCAATGATGATTCTGTCTGTGGTTAATCTAGCCTGACAGAAATAAGAAATAAACCATAAATATCACTATAAACACTATAAACATCACTATAAACACTATAAACACTATAAACATCACTATAAACACAATACACATCCCTATAAACACTATAAACATCACTATAAACACCATACACATCCCTATAAACACCATAAACATCCCTATAAACACCATAAACATCACTATAAACACCATAAATATCACTATTATTACTTTAAACATCACTATAAACACCATAAACATCACTATAAACACTATAAACATCCCTATAAACACCATACACATCCCTATAAACACCATAAATATCACAATTAACATCATTAACATCACTATAAACACCATAAATATCACTATAATTACTTTAAACATCCCTATAAACACCATAAACATCCCTATAAACACCATAAACATCACTATAAACACCATAAACATCACTATAAACACTATAAACATCCCTATAAACACTATAAACATCACTATAAACACCATACACATCCCTATAAACACCATAAACATCCCTATAAACACCATAAATATCACTATAATTACTTTAAACATCACTATAAACACCATAAACATCCCTATAAACACCATAAACATCACTATAAACACCATAAACATCACTATAAACACTATAAACATCACTATAAACACTATAAACACTATAAACATCCCTATAAACACTATAAACATCACTATAAACACCATACACATCCCTATAAACACCATAAACATCCCTATAAACACCATAAACATCACTATAAACACCATAAACATCACTAAAAACACTATAAACATCCCTATAAACACTATAAACATCACTATAAACACCATACACATCCCTATAAACACCATAAACATCCCTATAAACACTATAAACATCACTATAAACACCATACACATCCCTATAAACACCATAAATATCACAATTAACATCATTAACATCACTATAAACACCATAAATATCACTATAATTACTTTTAACATCACTATAAACACCATAAACATCACTATAAACACTATAAACATCCCTATAAACACTATAAACATCCCTATAAACACCATAAACATCACTATAAACACTATACACATCCCTATAAACACTATAAACATCACTATAAACACCATAAACATCCCTATAATTACTTTAAACATCACTATAAACACCATAAATATCACTATAATTACTTTAAACATCACTATAAACACTATAAACATCACTATAAACACTATAAACATCACTATAAACACCATACACATCCCTATAAACACCATAAATATCACAATTAACATCATAAACATCACTATAAACACCATAAATATCACTATAATTACTTTAAACATCACTATAAACACCATAAACATCACTATAAACACTATAAACATCCCCATAAACACTATAAACATCCCTATAAACACCATAAACATCACTTCGACCTTTGCGTCTCAGAAACATCAGCCAACTTGATGTGTCGCCACTTACGAGCTGACATAGACTAACTCTGGCTGATTTTCTCTTTTCATCGATAAATGAACCTCGAGGGCTTTTCTTGAGTCCGGAGGTCAGTGCATCAAGGAGGCCCAGGAGACGCTGGAAGGCCAGCTCCTTATACACTCCCTCTAACCTTGAGTCTGTGTCATCTGAGAGTCCAACAATCGTTCTTAAGTTGCTAATGCAGCAAACGGCTCACCTTTGACCCTGCTTCTATAATTGACTGGAGGAAAGTAAGGTCAGTGGAGAGAACTAGAGTTTTATGGCTATAAAAGATAGGAAGGTAAAGATCCAGTACATGAATAACTGTCTGAACCTTTATATGCTGCATGTTCTCCCGGCCTCTTCGTGGATCAGTCCAACAGAAACTGAAAGTCTACCGGGACGCCGACCCTCGGGGATTATAATCTATGGAGACGCTGTCATTGTCTCCTCTCTCTCTCTCTCTGTCACACACTTGTGTTTAATGAACTATGGTTACAAGACAACAACAAAAAACAGAGGGGAGCAATTACAAGGAGAGCACACCTTTCAAAGAGAGAGAAAAGAAATCTCATTATCTAAATGTCCATGGTGATGTAATTAGGATACAGTCTGTAGACTATCCAATTAGTACTGCTCTGTTGTGTTGTTTGGACAACCCCTCCAAAGTGTCTCTACATCTATTTGTTTTGTTTTGTAACCGGGCCTCCTGCCTGGGGTTCAATTTGTCATGAAGGAATATCCAGGAATCAGCCCTAACATTATAACCACATCCCTCAACGGTGGAGGCATGGACTCCTGCAGACCCCCGACCTCTGAGGGTGCGTTTTGGCACGATGTTTGAACAGGAATTAATTCTTCAATGGAAACTCCATTTAAATAAATTTAGTGTTATCGAGCCTAAAATTCAAGTTGAAAATTCAAATCTAACTGTGTCACGGAACGCAACTTTTTAGCTTTTTTTTTTTATAACCAACATTCTCGTTTTACCGTCTACAGTATTTGTTTTAAAATACTGCCGGGAGAAAAATAATGTAAGAATTATATACCAATAACAAACAAATATTTATTTATTGTTTCATAATCAAGGTTTTTCCAGTGGAAAAAAGTGAAAAAAAAGTTTTTGGAAATACTTTTTCACCTTCTTGTGGGTTCTACTCATGTACTACAATCATAAAATAGTTTGAGTCCAACTTATAAAATTGTAAAAACTTAATTTAATTGAGTGTTACCACCTTGAGTTCATCAACAATTGTCTTTTTACAGTGTAAAGCAAAGCAAATCTTTAAAGTCCTGTGAGGTGGAGCCCTCATGTCTTGGATCCTAACCCGGCCCGCCTTCTTCCCATAATGCATGTTGATGCCATGGCCTGTATGTGCTTCAAGCAGTTGACAGAAGTCACCATTGATACACCTTTCTATGAAAACCAGCAGTAAATCTATTAGAAAACTCTACTAGAGTTGCTTTAGCACCGTTTTGGATCAATGATCTGACCCACTCATCTAGACATCACATTTTTGTCCAAATTAATGGAACCCCTATTCTCTACTTTATCTTCTGCTTCCAATGTTTCAGATTTGAAGAGAAAAATGTTCAGTTGCTTTATCTGCTGCAGCTGCCATTGTGTCATGACAATGTTATCCACTTCACCCGCTCCGTCTCTTGTGATAAGTTGAAAAGGCCTCTTTGTCATGAAGGCGAGTATGAAAGCATGGATTGATGATAAGACGCTGAATAGATTCTAAAGAACATTTAATTGGTATTCTAAGCCCTTTCAAAGTATGTAACTTGGATTTATCTCGGATCGGATTGTATCTTTTTACTATAAACTTATTTCAACTGCCGGATGCCTCACTTAGTCTTGAGTAGATGGCCGAGCCATAAAGGTCGGATCAATGGATTTCTTAAGGTCCAGTGTCGGTCGTACTGAATCCCCATACTCATATCCTTCTTGGTGCCAAGACTCTGATCCCCACTCAATCAGTCAGCCCATCGATCCTGACCTGAACATGAGGGCAATGAGGAAGTGTGGGAGTAATGTTAAAGTAAGTGGGCTCAGACCCACATTCATCCATAGAATCACCTGGCCTGACTGAAGAGTAGATTGGAAAAGTCTGGATCTCAACCCATTAGTACAACTGAAGGAAACTCAGGCCCTCAATCCCCTGCACTCTACAATCAGTCCCCCTGATTGCCTTCCTCAAATTAAGTGTTGGGCTATATCCACAGTATGTTTCATAAAAAAGGTCGTCCTACTGAATAAAATATGAACTATTTCCATAAATATTTGATATATAGAAGATCGATTTCCACGAGTCGATTCATATACACCAAATTTGGACTCAATCGGATCAACGGTTAGAAGGTTATGGCCAAAAAACACTCTTTTTTTGTATAAAAGCTCCCTACAGAATCATTCCACCTGCGTCGCAGCAGTCTGATTAATTTTAATAGCGTGTCCCTGAAGGCTTTCGTTTGTTGAGGGCGCATCCCACAAGATCCCACACCCCTGATGTCACACACTACACGCACACACTCGGAGCTCCGGCGGGCAGGACTCTGATCAGACAGATTCCTGCTTTCATTGGGGACCTGCCGAGGTGAGTGGCGTCTCTGATTCATCCTCCATCTTGGACGGCGTTCTTGATCTGGTTCCCTGTGCTGGTGCTCCAAACATCTCACATCAGAAACTCCTGCGTGTTTCCAAGCCTGCAGGCACTTTTTCCACTTTGTACACTTTTTTCACATTTTTCTCCAGATCAGCCCCTCAAAGCCAAGGTTAATCCTCAGGAGTGTTGCCCCCTGCTGATATGACCCCTCACCTCCACCCTGAATGGCTCCCTATGTCTACACAGAATGTTAAATCCAAGGAATGTACAGTATTTGAAGTCGTAGAGGTGATGTTGTGCAGATAGAAACATGTTGAACTAGTTATATTCTGTCGTCTCCGACAACAAGGGTATATCCCATAAAAGTCCCCAATCCCCCTCATTGTGCAAGAAATCTCCTTTATGGAAGTTAAATGTGAAGTTATCTCCACAGCATTTTCCGTTTTTAAAAAAAAAGAATAAATGGGAGTATAAAATATGAACTATTTGATTAAAATAGGGGTGAAATATTATAGAAACTAGAAAGTTCTCCTTGAGTCCTTTCATATTGACCTAATTTTGATTAAATCAGATCAACGGTTGAGAAATTATGGCCCAAAACCTTTTGGAGATAAAACTCCCCCTACTGTCAGAAACAAAAAACGACCTTTCCCAAAATCAATCGGACAAATGGTTAGGAGGTTATGTCCTAGAAAACTTTAATATACCTCCCCCTAGTGAGTAAAATATGAACTAATAAAGTCAAACACTTTATTGGCTCATATTAGAAGGTTATCCTCCACTTTTCGTAGATATAGCAGGATTTTAAAGTGGTTTATAACAGCTGGGGGTCAGGGGTCACGCTGCAGAATAAAACGAATAAACTCAGTGGGACATATCAGCCGTTTTTTCAGCTCATAGTTTCCAGATATAGTGATATTATTGCAACAAAACAGTTGGAGTCGCTTCAGCTTTTAAGGATTAAACTGAGAAGAGTCAGTAGTGGGCGTTTGGAACAGTTTGTCACTCGTGTGCCAAGGCTGTGTTGTTGCCAGGAAACCAAAGTTTTGTCTTTTACGATCACAATATTCAACAACTAAAATGATAGTTTCTGAAAGAAGAGTGAGTCTGTGCTCACTGAATCAGCATCAAAAACAAAAAGTCCGCAAACGGGGATCGGTTTGATTGTTCCACAGTTTTGTGATTTGTCCTTTGCTGGATCGGAAATAAAAAAGAATCAGTTTAACTTTAAAATATCTACAGGAGACCTTCATCCTTCCAGGAAAGGTCTGATACTTTTCTACGTTTCAACGGTAAAGAGGGAACTTTGAAAAGTCTCCGGAGTTTCCGATTCAGATCAACAACTTGGTTCTAAATGAGGCTGAGTTTTTAAATTTAACTCGTGTTTTTATTTAGTAGTTTTATTGTTTGTTGCTTCTGCTTGTCATGCTGTCCCTTTAATCCATTGTTTTTCTTCTAAGTCTGTTCGGCACTTTGATCAACTGCTGTTGTTTTAAATATGCTCTATAAATAAAATCACATTAACATGATCAGAACTGAAACAATATTCAAAAAAGGAGCAAAATAGGTTTTCAAAAAGAACTTCAAAAAGAGACTACACCATCTTTTCTTTTAGCAATATTTCCTTTTTCTGCTGTCAAAGTAGAACACCTCCTGTTTTGGGTTGCCAGGTATTTGCATTCTTCATAATATCCCCTCTTATCAGTTCTGTTTGAGTCAGGTCCTTTGCTTTAATTAGATAAGAAAACAAACGTGCCTCTTTCAGCCTCATGCGTCTGTGGCTCACAATTATACCAGAAGTTATTTGTGCTAAATTACCAGTGTGACTGTACTAAGAACAGATATAATGCACAAACTTTTCATGATGTTTGGATTAGTCGTGGTGACTTAGAATAAAACTTTATTCAAAGTCACGAAAACAAACAAATAAACAGCCTTTTTAAAAGCTTTTGTTTGTGACATTCTGAACAATGTGTACAGGTTGCCATGGCGACAACTGAAGAATGTTTGTACGATGGTGGTTAACCTAGTAACTCCGAAACTCTTACATGGATAGTTATATAATTTTAAACCCACATAATAATGATAATAATAATACATTTAATTTATAACGCACTTTACATTTGGATCAGATCTCAAAGTGCTACAAAGACTTTAGTTTGAGGAAGAAGTTGATTCATTTTGGGAACGGTCGGTTGTCATTTCCCCACTAGGGGGAGCTTTATCGCCACAACTTTTCAGGCCATAATTTTTCAACCGTTTGTCTGATTTTGTCCAAATTTAGGTGCATATGAAGCAAAGATTTTGATCAGTCTGAACCAGAAACGCACACAGCCCTATTTAATGTATTAGCCATTCTAGCGCTATGCTACACCTTTGATCGCTCACTTTGGACGCTCACCTTTGATGAAGACTCGTTTGTTCACAAATTGGAGTCCCTCCATCAGCTTCTTAAGAGTGACATCTCTTCTCGGGTGTGTTTGCTTAGTGTGTGTTACAGCAGGCGAAGCGCCGGGATCTCAGTTTTGCGAGGTCCGCAGCAGTTCTGGCTGGTGTCTTAATCACAAAAGCAAATACAGTTTGAATTTCCTTTGACGGTTTCCGACCAGTTCCTCTGAAACAGGAGTCCTTGAATCATTCTGTGGCATGACAACAAGCACGTCTGGTGGATTACAACTCTTAAAACCTTTTTCTAGACATTCCCACTGCAGAAATGTCTTCATTATGTTCCTGTCAGAGTTTGTATTATTACAAATGGGTACACTGCTCAAACTAACCGCGGCGTAAATAAAACATAGTCCTCCATCTATCCTGTTTACTCTTAGCGCTGGAGCTTCATATCCGTCTATTGAACACATTTTAAATATATTTAAGGAAATGACACCTTGATTGGATAATCTGGCTGTAGTTTACATTGATTGCAAGGGGACAGGGAGAGAGAGAGGGAGGTGGACTGCTGGGCGAGCTACATTGACTTGTAGCTCGCCCAGCAGCTACAAGAATTTATGATTGATCAATTCATAAACTCAGAGAGAGGTGGACTGAGCTCTCAACTCATAAGCTGTTCTCTGCAGAGATGGTTTCGCATGCCTTCAAAGTAGCGCACAGACGAATCGCCCGCTGTGGGACTTCACTGCGTTCGATGTTATTATAGGAACTGTTTACACGGCAACTGTTTTTACATTAAATGGTAAACTTTGTTGTCGCTTGACCTTTCGTTCCGAGGACGACAGCTTTTTGGGGGAGATTGAAAATGCAAACCTTTAAAACCAGGTTCCAGAGTAACCTTTTGGATAGAGCTGCGAGATTAATCTAGTCTCAATGGGCAATCGCGATGTCAACCTGTGCGATTACATTACGGCAAAAAGCTGCGATTTAATGAAATAAACAGTTGTGAGAGAACGTGACTACCTGTTCTCTGTTTGTGTGCGGTCTGCTCATTGTCTACGCCCACAATAAAGAAAATGGCCCATCAGTGTCTTTGATGCGAGTGGGTGTGGTGACCAGGTTGACGGCGGATAACCGGGGGTACTCATGAGGAAGACTCTGATTTGGTTGAGACTGACATGAGGGAAACTCTGGGTTTTCCGTCCCAGAGAGCCGGATACGTTAAGCTTTGAGTCAGTTACCGCGGTAACTTACTCTGTGAAGTTAAGCCTTTTGCTGGCAGGAACCCTGAGGTTTACCCCGACTCCCCCGGCTGAGCCCGGAGCAGCTCTGTCGGAAGTGACGCGTCATCATCTACGATAGCATCAAGTAGCTTGTCAAGGGTTTAGCTTTTTATGTACATATATTTAGAAATTGTATTTTGTTATTAACCTGTAGTTTCCCTTTGCTGAAGTCGGATCATAACTCATCTAAGCTTACATTATGATAGAGTTTTTGTTGCTAACGGTAGCTGGCTACTTTTGCATGCCGCTGCAGGCAGCTGTTCAAACATGAAAGCGCCGTGGACATGGAGCGGGTCCTTAGGTCCATTTCCATAGAGTGGAATGAGCTTTTTATACACATCTGTAGATACAAAGGTCTCATTCTAAGCTAGCGCAAACACAATTGTTAGCTTTAGTTGATTATACGCGATATCGCAGCGCATAAACAGGCATGGTTTTAGGTGGTCTTAATGTTATGGCTGATCAGTGTATTCTGCTAGTTAATAAGATGGGACCGGATGTACAAGTGGATGACACAGTAGGATCAACCACAATGCATTGCCTGTTTTGTAGGTCGAAACATGAAATAAATCAGACGAGGTGGGAGAAAAACCCCACAGTCCAAAGATCGTAAAATAATATTTAACACATTGATTTTGAAGATTATTATTATTATAGCGGGTTGTTCAAGTTCTAGTGCCTGCCTGGCGCACAAAGCAGTGTAATAACAGCACTGATGAGGAATGGAGATAACAGCAACCACAGACACATTTCAGCGGGTAGATTTCATACCCGGTCAGGCTTGTGAAGAAGGCGAGATGAAATACAAGGAGTGGATATTGATTTATGACAGCTTTAGTGTTCAGGCTTTATCACCTACATTTAGCCCTCTGTAGTAGGAGAAGGAAGTGAATGAGAAAGCCTTAATATGGAGATGAACGCCAAAAGCCTCCAATGTTTCCCTCAGATTTTCACGGGGTCTTTGTTTATTGGACATATTTGAAAGATTGTATGGATTTAATTATTTCTAGTTCTTATCTCAACACTTGAATTCTGCTTTATTTACCACGTTCTCCGCCTTTCACCTCTCTTTATCCTCCTCTGGTAAACAAAATGTCCAAACCATAATCGCTTTTATGTGGAAGCGGGCCTCTAGCAGAACACCTGCAGTAACCGCAGTACCCACTAGGGGCATCCAACCACACTTTGCGATTCTCTGAATCACAAGCATAACCTCCTTTACTTTTTGTCAATCTCAGCCTTTAAACCTTCTACAAAAGTAACAGAGCAATAAGAATGAAATATAAAAGTGTCCGTAGGGGATTGCTGGTATTTTTGCGGGGGTCGGTAGCTCAGGAGGCAGAGCGTTTGTCCGCCAGTTGGAATGTTGGCAGTTCGATCTGCGTTAATCCAAGGGCCAAAGCAACCTCATAATACTCCTACACCAAAACTTACCTCTGTTGTTGCCATGTTTGCCAGCTTTACTATCTCTTTCATAGCTGGCGAGTGGCACGTCTGGAATACGATTCTTGGCATGCTGCCATCGTGAGCAATTCCGGACAAACAGAATGAAATGGATGGAAACATGGATATTGCACATCTTATAACAGGATGTTTGAGGAGCTGCTCGGGCCTGATTTGGCCCGCGGGCCTCCAATTGTTGTGTATAACCAGAGATAAGAGTATAAGGTAATAAACCTTCACTTACTGCACTCCTTCGGCTGAATGGTGACACGCTGTTGGAACTGTTTCCTGCTACTTTCATCAGTGATGGAGACTATTGCTGTCATGGAAACCATTTGGGAATTGTGTTTTGGCACAAACAAGGGATTGAACTTAGTTTACGGGCAAAAGAACAAGCCTTGACTTTAAAAATGCATCAACACTGCAACATTAAAGATGTGCTTCCCTCTGCTGTTGAATTACATGCTAATGCTCGACTGAATTAAAGCCAGGAGTTTGTGTGCATGCCTCCTAGTTTGTGGAAAACAATTTGTCACACTTGGCCGGTTTCTTTTTTTTATTGTCAGCCAACTCAGATGCTGCAACGAGAAACTTTTTTTTGTCCTCTGAGCCCCGCAGCAGATACATATTTAAATATCTGAAGGAAGACGACTCCTCTTTGTGTGGAAGACATTTGTTGTTCTGGGCTCCTGTAACAGGGGAGAACATTGTCCTGATGGATCGTTGCACCTTAACCTGGGCCGGTCCAGTGGGGGACACAGAGGCATTGGCCCCAGCTGAAACCTAATGGAAGATATGCATACAGTTGTTATTCATGCATGAATAGTCCACAGAAGGTACGACATGTTATACTCTTAAACGACTCCAAACCACCACCAGAACCCACTCTGTGAACCGCGACCCCTGTAAGTCGGCTGGTTTTGAGAAATCGGCCCTGTAACATGTATATTGACATTCTGCTGGGAGTTTCCTCATAGATATATGGAGCATGTTGTGTTTTACAAAATATATTTTGCGGTGACTGTTGCTCTTTCATTGCCTCAAACCAGTATTCACACTTCATCCTCCAGGGTTGCACTGATATAAGACTTATACATTATGATTATAGTCTATAAAAATTCATCATTATGATAATATTCTTAATATTATTTCTAATGACTGATGCAGGAATGAAGCTTATCTAAAGGACAGACAGGTTGAATTTTGCTTTAAATTGAAAAAGTTAAAAAAAAATCAGACTAATCAGTTAATTGGATGATGACATTTTTAATTTAATGAAAAATAGTCAATATTTACTAGATTACCTCAACCTTTCCGTAAAGCATGTTCTTAGAAAAACTATTTGATCCTTATTAGACTTTTTACATAATTCCATAAGCAGCTGATTGGCCAGCAGCATTTTCCATCGCAGACTTCTGTCTGCGATGGAACCACTTTGTGTCATTGGCTGTACTTCACTTTCAAACAGGGTTAAAACATCCATCCATGGATATATTATTCTTTTCCCTCCACTTCAGTTTGAAGAGGTGCTTTGAAGCTGCGCTTGTCACAAAATGAAAAGCTCAATCAATTATCCTTTTTCTCTTTCTTTTTTTTTCAAAACCACTCCGACAATAACCAAAGAGAAATATGTGAAATGAGGCTCAGCTGCAGTTAAATCAGGAGGACGATCCTCATGCCGCTCGTTCTGATGTCACGCTCCCCAAACGCACACTTTTACTGTAAGGGTGTTTGCTTACTCAGCAAAAAATACCGTACTATAATCACCGGTAAACAAACACACAGCTACAAGCAGGCAGGTAGAAACCACTGCAGATCAGGAAAGCCCAAAAAGACAAGAGAAAGTAGAGTGACAAGAGAAGAAGGTTATCATCCAGGTGAGACCTGGAATAAGACTACAGACAACAACAAACGTCCTGGATGTGTTTCCTGACTGCTGTGTGGAGGCTGAGCAGGAAAGAAAATCCAAATTTAAGAGAATCATTTATATTTTAATCTAAAAAAAATGATAATAGAAACGCTCCCCCAGTGATTAAAATATGAACTATTAGAGTCGATTCATATTCACCAAATTTAGTATTAAGTGGTTTTAATTATGTCCAAAAACCAGTATTTTTCCTTAAAGAGCTCCGCCTGGTGAAGTGAGTAAAATATGATAAATACCCGATAGATCTCGTCCAGATTCTAAATCAGGCCAACTGTGGAGAAAAGATGACTCGGAAACTTTTGAAGATAAAGCTTTCCCCAAATCAATCCAGTGCTTCCTCACACTGAGGTCTACGTAGTTATAAAAATATCCATGACGTAGCTCTTGGTATTATGAGATAGCTCACTATTCCTGAGAAGAGAAAGAAGGAGAATAATAAATGCAGGAAAAACAAACTGTATTGTCTAAAAGGCATGGGAATGATTGAAATGAGCTGCAGACGAAGCAGTGATATGTGATTGAACTCTTCCGCTACTTTGAAAATGATTTGTGCAAACTAGCACATCTCTGTAAAAACACGCTCTACATGAATAATCCTGCTAGCATGATGAAGACAAGACGGGGCTTCCTCAGTACAGACTTTACTCTGTCGGAGCAAAGGAAGGTGGATCCGAGCCTGAACTAATGATTTCATCTCTGTCTAATACGATTTCACACTTTGAGAGGGAAATCAGCCTAAAGCCTGTATCAAACAGTGTCACAGTGTCTGAACATGACATCTCTCATGTTTTGGCGCTAATAAAGAGAAGCAGAGTTTCCGTGACGTTTGCTCATTCATCATTCTTTCCGTGCATTCAACTCAAACACAGGGGTGTGTTTCATCCGTCTGACTCTGTAGCTCTGTGTCTGCTCTGGGTGTTAGCAGGAGTTTCAGCGCCGCAATTCGTCCGTCATGTATTTCATCATTTTCTGCTACTTTATAGTTGTTATCTAGAATTCTCTTAGAATCGGGATCATGTTTTCATGTTCAACAAAAAATGTTGGCACTTTAGTCTTTTCTAAGAAACCTGGTTCGTATTAGCATCTGAGTTGAGGATGAAGAATGCATCAGTCGTAAATGTAAGGGCTGCATCCAGAGATGGAATGTGTTCTGATCTGCATCTTTTGTTGAACCACGCTGTCCAGCTTGAAGCCAGTGAGTCGGGCTTCTTACATTCTGAGCTTGACAATAGTTTGAGGTCGTTTCAGCTCGGAGACTTCTGATCGTTGACTTCACCAGATAAAACTGTAAGACTATAAGCGCCAGCTATCCTGAGGGAACCTCCACAGGGAACCAGTTTCCAGATGGTTCCATTAATCTTTCGCCTTCATACCAAGGTCAGGCAAGTCATTTGCATGTCGGCCCCGCCGCCGGGCTCCTGCAGAATACCGACCAGCTCAGTTTCAGCATCTTTCAGCCAACACAGATTAGCCATAACATTATAACCAATGACTGGTGAAGCCGGAATAACTGAGGCAAAATTGTGATGGCTAAATGAGTTGGTCAGAGGATCTCCAGAACTGCAGCTCTAGCTGGCTGTTCCTGGTTGGCAGTGTTTAGTACCAATCAAAGTGGACAACTGGTGAACCAGCGAGAGGCTCATGGGACCTTAAGGCTGATTGAAGCACATGAGGAGCAAAGACTATTCTGTTTGTCTGCTCACACTGAAGAGCTTCTTCAAGACAGCTTCTGCTTATTCGAGGTCAGGTCACGGTGACTGCAGGCTCAGAAGGGGATTCCAGACATCTTCCTTCCCAGCAACACTCCCCAGCTCATACTGGATGATCCTCAGGTGTTCCCAGATTAGATTAGATATATAGTAGTTCATCCAGCGTGTGTTAGGTCTGTCACAGGGTCTCCTCCTAGTTGGCTGTGTCTTGAAAACTTCATCCTCAACTTCAGTTCAACTTCAGTTGAGGCATCCTGATCAGATGCCTCAACTGGCTACTTTCGATGCGAAGGAGCAGCAGCTCCACTCGGAGCTGTCTGAGCTCTGCACCTTATCTCCAATGCTGAGCCCAGCCACCCTACAAAGGAAGCTCATTTCAGCTATTTCAACGCGAGGCTTGGGACGTGGATGAACTGGTAAATTGTGAGCTTCAGCACCCTCCTCACCAAAACGGATCTATGCTGTATGAAACCGCCTTTCCATCTCACGGTCCATTTTCACATCAGTCAGGGACAAGACCCCAAGATGCTTAGACTCCTAAATTTGAGGAAGATTTCGGAAAACAGATTTCTGAAAAAGTTAATGCTGATTCTTATAGGAAGACG
This sequence comes from Lophius piscatorius, assembly GCA_009660295.1. Taxonomy (NCBI): domain Eukaryota; kingdom Metazoa; phylum Chordata; class Actinopteri; order Lophiiformes; family Lophiidae; genus Lophius; species Lophius piscatorius. Next base: position 241,711 of record VRLP01000283.1, read on the forward strand.
TGGGATCCCACAGTTCATGACCGAGCAAAAAAAATTTGGAGCAACATCATATCAGGAAGGTGGTTTTAAAGTTATGGCTGATAGGTGCATTCAGTTGGTTTAGTTGATTTTATTTTCAGTGACAGTAATGATGTCGTTTCAGTCTCAGTTACTGCTGAATTGAAGCTGGGGGGAACTTGCCCCTTAGATTTTTAATGTGTTTAATCTTTCTTATTACTATTAATTGTGTTATTACTATTTTCTTCATCACATCTAGTCATAATCTTTTTGTTGAATATACAATAAATCGCAACGTATTTTTCTTGTGTTTTTCATAGATCATGGCTATAAAAAGAAAAAAGCACACCCCCCTTTGACTACGGCATTGGTTTCGTCCTAAAGTTGAGCTCGTTTTGCGACAGTAGACACACTCAGCTGCGCCGCAGTGTTGGAGGAGGTGTAGTTTTCACCGGACAGTGTGTCGCTGAAGTGGTTTTAGCGCGTCAGTCCCTATTTTCAAACGTGTAAAAACTAAATATAACTACTTTCACACGCTTAAATGCTTTTGAAAAATAAAGGCACAGTTGGCTTCATGAGATAGTTGGCTAGCATCAACAGCTAAAGTTAGCATTAGCTATCCTTCGATTGTCGGAGGGGTGAATAAGGGAGTGACATTTTCAATAGCTATAACAGCAAACATACTTGACATAAAAATGTCAAAACCCCTAAAGTGAAAGGTTACAAACCTTTCTCTTTTTTTAAATAATTTAAAAAAAACTAAAAAAAAACTTTTCACTTTTTTAAAAAAGTTTTAAAATAATTCCTTGCCCCCCACATGATTTGGGCCTTTGGTCCCTTGCCACAGGAATTACATGTGTTAAACTTATCGTAGGTTCAATCGACTTTTTCTGTCATTTTCTACCGACTCAGAAGAAACTACGGTGATGTTGTTCCACCACAATCATCTTGACCACCATCAGTTTGGACCTCCTCACCGCCTCTGAAAGTTCATTGTCCTGTTGGGCCGGCAACATCCGCTCACCTGAAATGATTGTGAACAAAGTCATCGTTGCGACTGTGCCTCAGTTATCATTTTTGTCCGGTTTATTTTTCCCAAGCTCGGTATTTCTTAAAATTGGATTCTTGGTTGTTACCATGGATATATGATTTTATTAAGCTGAGTCTTGAGGGTTGTCATTTTGATAAATTGCAAGATATTCTCCAGGCAACCAACCATTTTTACTCACTTCTTTTTTATTATATATATATATATATATATATATATATATATATATATATATATATATATAAGACAGTTTTAGGCAGACTGTGGTAAAAGTTGATCATTTTCTCTACAGCATATGTAAAATCTTTTCTTCAGGGATTATTTTCTTCCGGATTATGGTTTTTATTGTTTAAAAAGTGTTACAGTTGAGCATCTGTCATGAGTAAGGAGTCGAACATCCTCTCCATATTATACTAGTGTTGGGTATTGCAGTTAATTTTCATAATGCAATATCTTGCTAATTTATTAGCTAAAAAATACATGCCCAGAAAATGGAAGAAGTTCATCTCATATTTAACATTTTGAATATTTATATGAAGCTTTACGATTAACTTAAGAATGTCTGAGGACAATTTATGCTTTTCAGTTTTATGAAAAATACCAAAGAAGACTAGCTAATGAAATATTCTGGAATAGAAATTAACTAATTTACAGGTTGTTTGTTTATAACCTTGAAAGTTGGGAATCACCTCAATAATTGTATTCCACACAGCAGAGAAAGAAAAGCAGAGACATTATGACAGGATATCCTTCTTCTGTAGACAGAAACCACATTTTTGATCTCTTCCTGAGATAATATTATTAATTATTTTTGAAACACTATAACCAGTGGTGGATAGTAAATAAGTCCGTTTTTATCAGGGGACATGCTGAATGTTTATAAACTCAGATATTTTCATCTTATTTCTTTGTCTTTGCATTTAATTTTATTATCCTAATATTTATTAGTGCTTTTTCATGAAGGGAGTTTGGCAAAATAAGAATTTCATTGAAAAAACGCTGTTTAGTTTTTTTTACACGACTCATGACAACCACATACTTTAATCTTGACAACTGCTTCATTAATAATCATAATAGTCTTTCTTTTATTTTATCCCATATTACACAGTACATACATACATGCAGTACATCATCGTGAAATTTATCTCTGTATTTAACCCATGACTGAGGGAGCAGTGGGCGGCCCCTGCGAAGGGCCCGGGGAGTCTTTGCCCTTTGGTGGTGGTGGTGGCTGATGACCCTACAAGGAGAAGGTGGTGATGGAAGATGGGGAGAAACCAGATTGCTAAATTCATTATACTTACCACAAAACTTGGAGAACAATCTGGCAACAAGTGGTGGATCAGACGGGGTACATATACAATCGAGGGTGGGATGGTGGATGTCAGGTGTGGATTAGGAGTTGAGGGGGTGTGTTGGACCACAAAGCCCCGAAACACAAATTCCTCTTAGTGGAGTCAAGTCCGAGTACCCAAAGATATATACCTGTGTACCAGTTTCATTACACACTACTATAATATACATCAAATCCAAAACAATGCACTCTTATTCAAGCAAACCAGAGGACGGGTGGATGTGGCGTTCAGGGTTCCCACCGTCTCCAGATGACTCTCCTATTGAACTGACTGTGAGCAGAACTTCATAAACGACTCCTTTGAGTCTCTAAATACTGAACTTACGAAAACTTTATAGCGAAACTGAAGACTAATCGCTAAGGAAAACATTTCTTAAAGCCTGAATCCTGTAAAAAAAAGAGTGAGGGATCAGAAGAAGAAGAGCCTTAATCACTATGACAGTAAGCAGATTTAAGGTAGCATTACTGCTGAATATTAAGATCCTAATTACCTTAAAATGTAGTCACCCCTGTGATTAACATAGCATTTGCGGCGGGGTTGTAGGAGTCATGTTTGCTATTTGTCCTCAAGCAGATTTACAAATGCCAGCGGCTCAGTGAGCGCTCGCTGTTCTGCTACAATAAAGTATTGAGTGATTTGTTATGAGCATCTTTGAACATGGTGTTTATTTGATATAATGGCGGCATTCCCAGTGGGCTTTGTGGGAGAGCATTGAAAGCTAAATCTATATTATTTTTTACACAGCGTGCGAGCGGGAGAGGGAGTAACGAGCGCATTGAGTGAAAGAGATACCGCTAGTGTGAGAGACATCCAGAGATAAGAAGAGACAGCTGCTCCATCCTGATTTATGGCTGTGATCCTCTGAAGGACACAGCACACAAAGGTTGGTCCTTGAAAGGACATGAGGGCTAGGCTGGTTCTATTCCCACTCAGCCAGTCAGAGACGCTTCACAGAGAGAACAGCGCTAATGCTGGAATTATGCTGCCGGCTCATTACGGCAAAGCAGTGGAAAGTGATCTTAAGTTTCCTGATCTGGGAATAAACTCTGTTAGCTTCCATGACGACTCCTTATTCAGAGTGAATCGTGGTGTTTGATGTATTACTTTAAAAAAAAAAAATGATTGTGGTGATGGTAAAGCGCTTCTCAGACCTTCTAATGCTCTTAGCTTGTGACGGTTTGGAAAAGGACGGACAAAAATTCTTATTGCAGCAGATAATATGGATCATTCCTCTGCCCTGAGCAGCAGCAAAGCTTCTGGGTCCAAATTTGCTTGGGGACCTGGAGCTTTCTGCTGGCATGTTCTCTGAGGGATTGCATGGGTTCCCTTTGTGTGGTTCCAATTCTCCCCACCGTCGAAAACCAGCCAATATAGAAAAATGGTGTATCTGAATCTTGCGTAGCTGTCAATGTGAGCTTGAATGGTTATTGATGATTGTCCAGGGTGTACCCCAATTCTCCCCCTAAGACCAGGGCTGGATGGATGGATGGATGGATGGATGGGTTGATGGGTGTGAGGTCATATTGGCACAAACACTAAGCCTGTACCATATGTTCAACGTTCAAATGTTTGTGATGTTTCATCTAAGCATGACATCATTCTATGTATGTCTACGCGTACTGCTTCAAAATGGTGGGTGGTCCCCTAATGGTTGGGTTACGGTTAGAAAATAGACCTTGAGATGGAAAGACGGTTCTGTCCAACATCAGCAGTAATGAGGTTGTTGTATCGGTCCATCATGGTGAAGAGGAAACTGAGTCATATAGCAAAGCTCTCAATTTACCAACCCATCCAAACCCTCACCTATAGTCATGAGTTCTGGTCATGAGTTCTGGTCATGAGTTCTGGTCATGAGTTCTCCCTTTGGAGGCATCCATCTAGATCCAGATCCATCTACATTTACATTCTTAAAATAGACTTCACCTGATGGACAGATCACGGGAAACACAGGTGAACATGTGATACATGACATTTCCTAAAGGTACGCCGTATTAATATTCCTCCGCCAGCTGCCTGCTGCATTATTTATAACCAGCCTGTCAACCGCAGCGGAAGCTGTTCTTTGGATCGGTGTTTAAAAGCAGATCGGGGCTCGCCCAGAGACCGCTGTGCAGCACGGATCAGATGGGATCTGTTCAGATCACAGCTAATCTGGCTGGATCAGAAAAATCAAGTTACCTCGGTCCAGAGCGCCGACAGCAGGCGGGTTGGAAATCCAAACGCCTGTTTGTGTGCGAGCAAATAATGAGTCACATTAAAACACATTAAAACACTTGAATGCATGCTGGTGATTTGGGAGTTTAAGCATAATAAATTAAACCATTAAGCAGTTTTTATCGGTTGCAGCTGCCAAATTTGTGCCGGGTCAAAATCTTTAATGATGCTGACAGATTTTCACTGTTATGACAGGATGAAGATACGGGGAAAATTGCTTGAAATACTGTCCAGCAGCTTCTGCAAACGAGACAATACATCGACAACACTAGAAGGAGCTTTTTTTACAGAAAACTATGCTTTTCGGACATAACTTCCTAACCGTTGGTCCGATTTAGTGCAAATTTGGTGCCTATAAATCGACTTGTAAATATAATGTGCAGCTCTAATAGTAAATTTTTTACTCACTAGGAGATGCTTTTTCATGAAAAACTTTTTATGACATAAGTTCACATTTAAATTGAGCAGTTGGATCAGGGTAATACTTATACACCGCAGGGGATTGGGGGCTTCTCAGGGTCACACCCTTGATGTCGGGGATCACAGCGTCGGCCGGGGTAGTTATGATATTCTTCCAATTAATATCTCCAAATGTTTAATTTCCAAGGTCAGAACCCTTTTTTCCACGTATTATAACAGTAAAAATTAAAGTTATGCACATCTTCATGACGGAAGGAAGTTCTATTACATTTGTACAACAATTTGATTCAATGTTTCCAGTTTCCAGGTTCTTTTATCTCTCCAAACATGTTTCAGAGGGTCTGCATGTGCAGATCATTTACTCGCGCCTGTAGTGGAGCAGAGATTGTGTATCGTCTTTTCTATATCCTCTGCTTCATATCCGACTAGCCGATTCAGCTGAAAATATGTTTCCATTCCAACCATCTGCTTTTTTATTATTGTTGTTATTGTTTTATGAGAGCACAGCCGGTTCATGATGAACCAGGAAAGGGCGACAGAAAGAGTTTGTGGAGCAAAAAATGCCACCGTGATATTAAAGAATTATTAAAATAAGATTTTCACTGTCAAAAAGGAGTGAGATAAGTCTGGAAGAAGGATTAGGGTCTGTTGGGGGCTGAAGGGGGGGGGGGGGGGGCAGGCATTCGAGGAAATGTAAAGCGGGCTTCACAGCAGCAGCTAGACCGGATGGGGAGCAGAAGAGAAATGGAGATGAAAGAGATCCTGGCTGATACCAAGAGACAGAGGAGATGAGAGAAAATTGTGCCTGTCATTTGATAAGCCTCGTTTGTATCCCCCATAATTCAGAGCTGCTTTCTTCTCCTCCAGTGTCGTGGAGAAGCCGACCTGTTTCCAGCTTATCGGCCAGCTTTACCTGCCTGCAGGTCTGGACCCTTTCAACACAGCGGGGGGGTTTCTCTCCGGAATAAGCTGCAGACTGGAGCCACAGAAGAAACTCATTTGTAATAGCCCCGTTTTTAGGGTGACGACGCATTAGAGGTGAAAATGGTCAAAATGTGACCGCCGCCATCTTAGCGGACAATCAAAGGAGAAACAAAGGAGTTCGGAAAGAGAGAGCAGGGAATTCTAATCAAATATATATTCAACCCAAAAAAACGCTGTTTTACAGATAAAACTCAAAAAGTACTTTATTCAAATTCAATTACCATTTTATGCCCAGAAACACCTTAGTGCGAGGAAGAACTGGATTGATTTTGTTAAAGGACAGTTCTATATTTCCGACACTGGGTGCGATTCAGTCCAAATCGGGTGCGTATGAATCGACTCAAGGAGATCCATCTTGTGTAAATCCTGTTTTATTCTAATAGTTCATATTTTGACCACTAGGGGGGAACTTCTTTTCAAATGGAAAACACTGTTCTTCAACTGGCTGTTTTTTTTTCTGCGCAGAAGAATACTAAGAAAGATGGATAATGTTGGCCTTTTTCTTTGCTAGAAGATCTTAATGACGTCTTCCTGCCTTTGCTCCTTGTGAGATAATATGACTTTCTGTTCTTTGGACGGAATTTCCAGCTCCAGGAAGTCAATTTCAGACACTGAGGAGAATTTATGAGGCAGGAGATAATTTAATATAAGACCGAGGCATAGGATTGGATGGGAGAAAAAATACAGTTGGTACTTTGTTGAGCTGCAGCTACACACTATGAAAATAAATTAGTTTGCGGTTGCTCTTTATGGGGTGAGAATTTGGATGATTTTGTTTGCATGTTTACTGAAACATCAAGACACCAACTGGCAGGGAGATAAAGAGACGGCGGCGGATCGTTTGGAGGTTGGAGTCAGTCTTTTGGATTGGCTGGAAGAGCTAATGCCTCACAAGCCCGGGTGTCGGAGGTTAGCGGGCTAATGAGGCCTTTGTAAGTCTTTTCTGTCCCCCCCCCGTCCATCAGCTGAGAGCGCCAGCCTGTCAGAGCGCCAGCCTGTCAGAGCGCCGCGTTAACAGACGGTGAGCGTCGTCAAAGCGTCAGTCGTTTTTCACATCAAACCAACAATAATTGTTATTTAGTCCTTTTCAAACGTAGCCGTGGAAGTCGCTGGATGCAGACGCCGCCACGCACTCCTGTCAGGTCCGAAGTGACGGGCGAGAGGGTTATTAATGTATACTTTTAAGCACGGACGGGTGACGTCTAAGTTATTCTTGCTCTCCCGCTGCATTGCTCTCACCTCTGGAGGCGGGCCAAGTGAAACAAAACCCGAGGGGACTTTTGTTGAACAATACAAATGTTCTGGTTCTTTCGCCTTACACAGCAAGTTGTTGGACCTTTGGATGGAGAAATGAAAAAATACTATTTCCGTCTCCACGGCGATTAAATTTCACTACCACATTAAAAAAAAAAGGAGAGAAAATATTGGGACAATTTGAAATTTGAAGGCAACTTATCTCACATGACTTTTGATTTTGAATGAAACTCCCACATGATGAATACTGATGAATTTTAGACCAGATCATTTTTATATCAAATTTTAAGTTTTTATCCAAATAAATTTAAAGTTAGCCCAACTTTAGTTCCGATAGTTCATGCTTTGTAGATGGATCAGCCATATTATTATGACTAACCGCTCACAGGTGAGGGGAATAACATTAATTATCTCCTTATATATTCAAACTGTCAGTGAGTCGTTATATTATCTGGTTACCATGGTTACCTGTCATTTAGAGGGATGCATTATCTGGTTACCGTGGTTACCTGTCATTGGGAGGGATGTATTATGTAGTTACCATGGTTACCTGTCATTTAGAGGGATGTACTATGTAGTTACCATGGTTACCTGTCAGTGAGTCCGTTTTGTTATCTGGTTACCATGGTTACCTGTCAGTGTTGGGATATACTAACTGGTTACCTGAAGTTTGAAGTTGCAGAATGGAGCAGAGCGCCTGAGGAGATGAGCTATTGCAGTTTGTAGTCTTCCTATAGACCCTTTTCCACTGCTTATCCGGTTCGGGGTCACAAGGGGCTGGAGCCTATCCCAGCTGACATTTAGCGATAGGCGGGTCAAACCGACACATAGAGACGTACATCCAGCCAGTCACTGTGGTGCTGCTGCCTCACATCAAGAAGGTAGTGGGTTGGAATGTTCTCCCTGTGTGTGCAGGGGTTAAGTTTGAAGCCAAGTTTTAACAAGAAATTCATTTAATATAAAAACAAGTAGTCTCAATTATTTTAATATAGTGTATCAAATATTTTTCAGTCCTTTTTAATAAGAATTCCGAACAAGGCAAGAATGTGAAGTTCCTGCTTTTGCCGTGCAGAGCCCAGAGGAAGATTCTTTCTTTTTCTTTCGGATTCTCACCTCAGAATGTTTTTCTTTCTTATCAGAACCAGTTTGTCTGGTTTTCATTTCAGTTTAATAACAGGAATGTTTTTACTTCTTCCTACGGCCTGTTTCAGTCCTCAGTCTCATCATTCACTAACGCAATTATTACATTTACACTTATTAGTACTTTTGAATATGCGCTGTATTCACACCCAACAAAAGCACAGCAACAAACTCTGACACACACACACACACACACACTCACACACACACACACACACAGTCTGTCAATGATCCAAATTGCTACCTGCTGCCGGCCTCAGTTATTTCATTAGTTATGAAAGCACGGAGTCGTGGATGGAGGATGGCTGAGACGGGGTCATAGCTGGGGGCCACATGAAGTATTGAAACCTTTTGTTGGAATATTTTTCTCAGGGAATATTTCCATGCCAGAGGAAGGTTAAAAAGAATTTTCAGGTATGTGCTCTTTTTTGGCAACTTTTTAAGCACCCCTCCTGACATTTTAACAAACAGAACTTTCTACTTGGACTCGGCTACTCCAAATCCGGCTTGTTATTTCAAACTAAACGGACAATAACACAAAGAAAAGAAGATCTAAAAGTCACCACAGGTAATAGGAAGCAGTAAATGCAGCGATTGAAGCCGGGCTGAAACCAGAGATATCTGGTTCTACGCCAGACAATGAAAAACAAAAAGTTTAATTAAAATTTTTAAAAAGGGTCTGAATTGATAAGATCCCGTCTGTTTAGTACTTCCTCCTTCTTTTCTTTTTTTTGCTCTTTTTATAGTTCTGGACAAAAGTGACTTTTTCATTGTTCACTTTGCCGTGGTCTTGCATAAGAAATATATTTAAGAACATGATGTAAGTGTTCTTGCTTAAACTGTTTAACTATTTCTTTAGATAAGTATCTGAAAAACTATCTGATCGGAATTTTGATCCGATCCAAACTGTGAGTTCTGTGATACCTTGCTCCTCTTCACACAAGGTGAGCGTGTCTTTTCATTGAAAGTCTGAGATTATGGTATAATACACAAGGTCTTTTATATAAATATGAGCATTTATTGAATGTGTTTTCATGAGAACACAAAAAACACATTATCGCGTCCACAGTTCTGTGAATACATGAGTTTACCTGGCAGGGATCTGAGACTCTGCTTCTCCTTCATAGGAGGCGTATTTTGTTGTTAAAAAGGTCTTAAATACAATTAGAACTTCTCTTTGGCCTCGGTTAGAAGCATCTCTCGCTCTGCTTTTTAGGAGCTCCTAATATGCCTTGCTAGAACAAGGTCACCCTGTCTCGGGATAACAGGACGGGCCTGATGGCGGACTCAGTCCAGGCGCAGTGCTCCTCTAAGAAAGCAAAGCCTGTCAGCTGTAATAGGTGTTCCAGGCAGGCTGTCCGTTTGTTGCTGGAACTTGTAATACTCAATTTGACTTATCAGCATCGCCATCAGTAACACAAATCTGTGAGTGGATTTGGCTCAGCTCTTAATGGCATTGGCTCTGGTAGGTGCCTGCGGAGCATCTGGCCCTCTCAGGCGGTGCTTGGGTCCTGTTGCTGGCTAATAGGTTTTATCAGTTTGAACACACACACCGCCTGACCCTGCTCACCTTCAGCCACACTGTCTCTGTTTCCTTTCCCTCATTTGTGTATAAACACACCCCCGAACCCGCCGAGCCCAGCATGGGGGGTATGGTTCTTCTCACAGTACGCCCAACCTGCAGCTCATGATTTGAACTGATGAGGCCTGTCAGCGCTTAGCGCACCAATGCTAATCTCATCACGCTGCTCGCGGGTGGGAGCGCTAGTGTCTGTGCTAGCTCAGCAGCTGCCCCCAGTCCTAATTTTATGAACTCACATAGCTATGCATCTAACCTAATGTCATTAATGTCAAATGGATTTGATAAAGACCAGTGGCCTCCTGCTTGATAAGCTCAATTACTCCATCTTCCGCCTCACACACACACACACACACACACATATGATCACACGCTCACAGGCTCTGCCTGGCCTGCTGAGACGTAATGAATGTAATAATACTCATGTGAAAGGACAGGAAGATAGAAATGACTTTGTGTAGAGGAAGATGGATACCGAGAGAAGCAGCTGCACTCAAATGCCACAGTGAAATATCAGGCTTTAGTACTTTGACCTTATTACCTATTGGCTTTTCGAGCAATAAAGCTATTAATATTTAATAACCATATTATTACCGTCTGCCTGTTTATCGCGTCTGACTTCAAATCACTTTATCAATATGGAAAAGGGGTTTGTGTTATTATGGCAACTCATAAAAGTATACACACCAGCACACTGTAAAACTTTGCTGAGAAATATGCAGTGAAGTCTGAATAGTATTCTGCTGTATGTATATTATATATTAGCCCCTTGCTTCTTCAAGGTGGGCCTTTATTTCAGCCCGCCATTATTTATTAGTATTAGTTATCCACCGCTTAGATGGCAGTAGAGGAGGTAACAGAGGTGAACCAGACATCTATATACAAATGTGAGGCCGAGAAGAAGGATGAGGTGTGACAGTAGACGATATTTATGTCTATGTATGATGTGTATATAGATAGATAGATCATTCATATATCTAGATATAATGCATATATATACATATATATATAATACTATACATATTTAATATATTGTATATATTACATTATATCTATTGAATGTGTCTAACTCTAGTCCATTTATCATTTTCGTAGTATATACACAGTATTACAGTATTTGCATATAACATATATAATATCACATTTTAGAAGAGGTATTACATAACTATTTATGTATATTTTTATGTATGTATGTATGTAGGTGTATCCATATGTAGATAGATAGATACTTATATCTATATATCTGTTATACTGCTGTCATATATGCATATAACACATATTTGATATTTGTAGTGTCGTATGCTGTTTAGTTACTATAAAAATACAGTAATTTACTGAAAAAATTACTATTATTGATTTGTAATATTGTGAAAACACAGTAACTAAATGTATATTCAGTTGCAGGGATAAACTATCATTCTAGAGAAAGAAAGTAAGAAACTAACTTTGCAGGTGAAGCTGTTTCTTACAACCTATAGCTTTTACAGTGTAAGCACCATTACTCCATCCTGATGATGTCATTGTCTGTGTTGTATCCCATAACTCAATTTAGGGTCTTCATGTAATTATTTGCAGCGATTAGTAATTACCCCGTCCCGTGGTCTTTAGCGTTGCTTCTTCTGAAGTTGGTTCCTTTGTGACGGGATTCTCAGCTTCAACCAAACCGGGATATTTTTCCCAATTCCCCCCTGCTGTTTAAATCCACTCTTGGATTTATAAATATTTGTAGATTCAAGTTGTAAGTGTTGAGTTCTACCACAAATCATTTAAAAGAAACTCTGATTTGTCTTTTAGATGACGTTCGCTGACATGCGTCGCAGATGCATGATTTATATCTTTCATTACTCTCCACTCATTTATTCACTATTGTTTTATCCAAAAAAAGGTTTTTCTACTTGGATGTGTATCTAATATTAAACAAAAAGACGATCTAATCTCAACTGCTTCTGTGTGAAGAAAAACAAACACACCCAAAGCCTGATAACTATCAATCACATCATCGCTTCAGCAGAACATTTTCACATTCAGGGTTTTGACCCCCGAGGTCTCACCAGTAGCACACTATGCCAAAATCAAAGGAAATTCCAGAAGGTGATTGAACACATTAGTTTTGGAGGGGTAACAAAGTTAGTTTCCACGATTCTGGGACTCGACATTGAGAGACATTATCTACTAATGAAGGAGACTTGGAACAATGGGGAACCTTCCTAGAAGTATCAGACCTCCCAAAATCACGGCTAAGGCTCGTTCAGGAAGTCACAACCGATCCAAAGAAAACATCCAAGAAGCTTCATGTTAGGCGAAAGCCTCCATTATCCCAGACGGACATTAAGGCTTGTCTGAATCCACAACACCTCGATGACCCTCAGAGCTTCTCGGAGAATCATCTATGGACTGATGAGTCCAAGTTGCATTGCTTGGAAGACGGGGGTCCCGTTCCATCTGTTGTGAACCAAACCTAGCATTCCGAATCAAACAAAGTTACCATTACCAGCAGGAGAGTTCGCTAACTGTCAGTACCACCACTGGGGTTCTGAAACTTAGTAGTCAGTAACTTTCCGATTTGGGCGAAGCAGAGTTAGAACATCATCGTCAACAAGATGTGTTCAAATGCAATCCTGTAAAATATAGTTTTTGGCCAGAAACTCTTTGAAGGAGCAATTTGTTGATGTTTTCATGGCAATATCAAATTGTTTTTAGAGTGGGAATTGTGAAAAGTGTTTTTTTTAATGTGTGTTCCCCCCACACTGAAATTGGATTTTTGCCCCATTTGGTGTTTCCCCCTGCACTGAACATCTCCAGTGTTTGGTTGCAGTTTTTGCTGCTAAAGGCGGAACTACTAAAATACTATTAAATAAACCATCAACTAAACCTGCCCTTCCTGTCTCCTTAGGTTGCCTTTGTTTTGTTTTTGATGTTTGAAGATCCGACTGTTCCGTCTGAGATAAACACAGAAATAGACAAAAGGAGGGGGTCCAATACTTTTTCACAGCACCGTGTGCTTCTATAGCTCTAAGTCCCTGCGGTGAGTCAGTGTGTGTCAACATCAGCAAAGAGTGAAAAGATTAGAAGCTCCTTTACCGAGTTCAGAGCTTTAGAACTCAGCAGACTTGTTTTAGTTTTTATGTCCCGATCAATGCAGCGGAGGTGATGGCCGACGTGAGTCTGAAGATGTAACCGTTTTCACAGAGAATCCCTCTGGGTAATCTCCCAGTCATTGTTTCAACCAGTTACTCTCTATCAGGCCAAGCGCTGACGCGATCCAACAGATTGAGGAGCAGTATAAAGTCACCGATTTAGTTTACGGCGGATAAATCGATCACTGTCGGGACAGGAAAAACACAAGCCGCTCTGAATCCCAGTTTGAGGTTATTCCTCTTTAGAATAATCTGCTTTTCTCATTTGTTTCATCCGCTCATGTCAAACCACCCAATAAAGCCTTCCTGTAATGATCGTAAACTCTTAATGAGTTCTGGGTGAACTTTGTATTATTTAAGTTTTTAATGTCAAGGTCAAGACGCTGACTCAGCGATTATCACCGCCGCCTCACAGCGGAACAGCTGCTGGTTAAAATTCCGCCGTCTGTCTCTCCTCCTCCTATCTGTCTGGATTCTGGGCTCAGATTTCCTCCCCCAGTTCAAAAAGGGGTAAAAGTATTTTCTTTGTAGGGACTGCACATGGAAATTAGTCATAGGTTTAATAAATAAATAAAATAAAAATGAAATAAATATCCCCTGCTTTTTACAAGAAACTCCCCCGATTGAACTCCTCAGATGAAGATGGATTCATGTCTGACGAACAGTAAGGGTCTTTTTCATATAGCAGCATATTTGTACTGATTCAGACCAATGGTTAGGTTAGGTTACTTACTCTTGTGAGTAAAATATAAACTATTAGAATATAATATGATATATACAAGCTAGATCTCCTCCATTTGTTTCGTTTTCACCAAATTGAAAAACAGGGCTTTGATGAGTAAAATTTTAATTACTATATGGACAAAATATATCATATACACAAAATTTTGATTCATTCGGATAACAGTTCGGAAGTGATGTCCGAAAACTGTGCTGTTGGGGATAAAACTCCCTAGTGTTGGAAATATGCTCCTTACCTTTCCCAAAATCATTCCAGCTATTCCTCCCATTCACGTCTATGGGGTTATAAAACGTAAAATTGATCCATTATATATTATCTGAGTTACCACGAAGACAGTAAAGTGCACTTAGTCTTCTTTTTTGAAGGTTTGAAGATGATTCAGCGCTCATTCAAGGGCAGCATCAGCTCTAAGTAACGGATCTACATCAAACCACAGAGATTCAGTTATATGTTCATTAAGCTCTAAAAGCACAGAGAAATGTAAAAACAGAGCCGTGCTGAGTCGGTTTTATGGAGACACGCATGAGTTCACGCTATACTTTAGCGTGGGACATTTAAATCCGGCTTCACCGCCACGAAACGGCAGCGGAAGACATTTACCTTCTTTTTTTCATATCATATCGGCGCATGCTAATGTGCTAATAGCATGTTTGTCTTATCGTGAAAGGGAAAATATTACAGTTTCCTGCTGCTGCGCTGGAAACCCTCGTGTTTATTCGTGCTGTGGGAGAAATCTGTCGTTAAAACTGAATCAATGCCCTGGATTACTTGATAACAGTTTTCCTTGGCTCACCCCTCCATGAGCAATTTAGCCCATTTAGGCTAATTACTTTCCCGTAATTGAGCCCAGAGTAAACAGGTAGGCTATTATCTACATAAATAGCTGAAATACAATAAACTCTTTGGGTGTTATTTTATTTTTGCTTGAGAAATTTGCCTGATTTTCAATTCTACAACAAGTGTTTGAGTCTTCGTGGTGTGAAGTTGATCTCATGCGGCCCATTCAGTGTGTCAGAAGGTGCCGCTTTGATGGCGAGCCTGCTCCTCCTCAGGATTGATTATATGGATCACCAAACGGACCTCCAGGAGTTCCTGCTCTTACAGAAATTGGAGGTTTGGAGATGCTGCAGTGGAAAAGCAGTAGCCGTTTTTAATATGCAAACAGCACTGTTTTCCTCCAGAAGAAGCAGAGAGAATGAAACAATGGGCCTACATTCAAAGCTATTTGAAGATTAAAAAGTTTCTCAAACTCACCCACGTGTAACCCGACTCAGACTCTCTCCTCCCACTCCTTCGCCTCGGCTCTCGTCTGCCTCTCATTCGTTCTCGCCGGTTCATCAGCTTCCATTAGTTCCTCTGCAGTTCCTGAATCGACAGAAAACATAGAGTTCTGTGCGTTGACTTCACAGTGATTAAAACCATTAGTTTAGGATCCCCACCAAATTTCACCCTGATGGAAATGCATCTGTCTATCTACTCCACGCAAAGCCATTTGGCTTGTTTGTTTAGAGAATGTGCAAATCCACAGATTCCCAAAACACGTTCCCACTGAGTACTGGCACATGGCCATCCTTTGCCAGAGGGAGCTCAGAGGCAGCCGACTCAAGATGGGTTACAAACTCACCACCAAAAGACAGAATTCAAAATCAGACTCAACTAAATTTGACCCTGATGCAAAGACAACCTGAACTAAAACAAACTAAAATTTCTGGGTTGGCTCTAGCTATTCCACCTTAAGCAGAAACAACCGCAAACAATCACTTCCGATAACTTGAGATCACTTTTTGACACCACTGTGGTTAAATTGTGGACCATTCCTCTGCACAGAACTGCTTTAGACCAGAAACATTGATGGCTTTGGGATTCTGAACTGATGTTTTCCCAACACAGCACCTTAACGGGGTTCACACAGGTCAGACCTGACCCCGGATATATATCTAACCTGGCCTGGGAACGCCTCAACTTTTAACTCATCAGTCCGTAGAATATTCTGCCGAGGGTCATCGCGGTGTGTTGTGGCAAAATAGAGACGGGTCTGATTTTTTTCTGGGTTATAAATTGCTTCCACCTTGTCTCTCTCCTATGTTCTTCTTTAGAATAGTGGGAAATCCCTTTTGTGTTCCACATAATTGGCTTAGGTTTTATGCCTGATGCCCTTTCTAACAAAAGCCCTTCCATACATCCGGGCGTGGGACCAGCGCTAGGAGGAGGTCTCTGAGTGTGATGAAAGAGGACATGCAGTTAGTTGGTGTGACAGAGGAAGATGCAGAGGACAGGGGAGAAGGAATCAGATGAATGGCAGTGGGGAACAGCTAAAAGAAGAAGATGTAATAATAGTGGGGCCTTCATGGAGGTGAGAGGGGCCGGCAGGTGCTTGGTTCTTATTTCTTTGGATCCTTTGTGACTTCCTGAATGACATTTCACTGCTGTCTTGGAGGAATTCGGCTAAGGTTCACTTTTGTCCGAATCTTCTCCATTTGTAGATAATGTGTCTCACCGTGGGTCTGTGGACCCCCAGAACCTTTGTAGCCCCTCCCAGACTGATGTCTTTCAATCACCTTCTTCCTCATCTCTTCCGGAATTTCTTTTGATTTTGGTGTAGTGTGCTTTGAGCCAACCTCCTGCTTCTGGAAAAGGTATATTTCAGTCATTATTTCATTGAACAGGGCTGGTAGTCACCAGATCTAGTCCAGCTGGATCCAGTTATTAGTGCAGTTCTCTTTTAGATTTAGTTTATGAAGGGAAAGAATTTGTAGCAGATAAAGTTGTGGTTCAATAAAACGATTTGTATTTTGTGTTTACTCGGGAAGTTTCACGTTATATTCTATTTTGAAGCTCTGACCTAGTGTGTTATGAGATACACAGAAACGGATTAATCTAGGAAGGAGCCCAGTACCTTCACACAACCAGCATCTGCAGAATAAAAACAAAGGGAGAGGATACAGAAATGAAAGGGTTGGATGAAAATGAGACGACTAGAGGAGAGAAAACAGGGAGGACAGGTAAAGGGAGCATTATAGCAGGAGAAAACGGGGAAACTAAACAGAAAGGAGTTCAGGGTGTAAACTTTCAGATCTCTACTATCTCTACATAATTCAACTACTGCGTATCATATCCCTCCTCACATTTTCTCTTAATAAATCTGTTTAGAAAACCTCCTTGTTGTTTCGACTCGCTGCTCCTCACCATGTGATTATCCTGATCGTTCTCACCTGTGTTGTAATCAAGCCCCGCCTCCTACTGGATGCAGACTTCGGTTCCTCCTGTGCCAGTTCATGTTGAACCCCCGCCTCGTTTTTCATCTCTTACTTTTGCCTGCTCTGTGGATTCAGACCTCCACTTTTCACTTTGGACCTCCTGCTTTGGACTTCGGCTAATTTTTCTGCAGCACTTCCTGCAACCCGGAGTTTTTCTTCCTTTGGGGTTCTGATTCTGTAAGCCAGGCTTTTTACAATAATGATCAGCACCTGATCATAATGTGTGACTTTTTGTTCCTTGTGCAGAAATCCGCTTGTCTAATTAAGACCTTCTTTGTGTTGCATTCAATTCAATATTTGACATGTTGGGGTTTTAAATTCTTGGTTATCACACGTTAGTACATACGTTTGTGCAGCCTAAAAATATCCAGTTTACATAATTGATCTGCTCACACCTCACCTCAGTCGTCAAGATTTGCCTGATATAAGCGCTGATGGATGAAATGTGACAAATTTGCATATAACTAATAATCTTTGCCTGACAAATCTGTTATATTTTTCTTTGTTTTTTTCTTGCCTGCAACATCATTAATAATTTAGCCTTAATTAGCAGACAACCACGTAAAGCACAAAGTAACTTAACTTTTTACATAGATTCAAAAAGTAAATCTCACTCCACTGCATTTGCTTCTTTCATTGGCGCATAATTCAAAATGCTAAGGAAGCGGAGCGAACGTTGGGATCCGTTCAGAAGGGCAGTGGTTCCGTGGAGTCTACATGCTGAAGGCTCCTTGAACAAGAACCTGAATATGTTATACAACGTATGATAATTTGATAATAAAGGGTATGCATTATTATTTTTATAATGAATGAAGACCCTGGTCTGACACAGTGGTAATGGACGTACGGTCCGTGGCGACCTATTAGGGGATGGCGTTGGTTAGATCAGTTCTTGATTTGGATCAGAACGTAGGAGGTTATTGGGTGTTGAATTCGCCGATGTGTTAATATTTGTTTTGGTCCCTCAAATAAGATCAGGGCTTGAAGGAAGCCATAACTTTAAAGATTTAAAGTTTTAGAGAAAGATCATTTTATTAACAGACAGGAGCCCCGTTCAGAACAACAACCTCACATTGAACCAGTGGATTTGGGTTCTTCTCCAGCCTGAAGCCTTAAATTATACTCAAACCACAGTTGGTAACCCTTAACTCAGCTATTATTATAACCCCGAAAAGTCCATTATTTCCTGCAGTGGTCATCCCTGCCGCTGATCCTTCGTGTTACCTTGATTACTATTACTATTATAATGATCCATGTAACTATTACATGGATCCTTTTCAAATTTTATACCCACATAGACCTTAGTGTGAGGAAAAACGGGATTGATTTTTGGTGAAGGTCAATTGCATATTTCTGACATTGGGGTCAGATTTAACTTTGATCAGATCAAAATGTTTTGTGGACGAAATGGTTGGTGTAATCACTAAAACAAACACTACAACGCCTAATATATGTCTAAAAAATGATGCTGATGGATGACACGCACCCTCAGGCTTTATACTATGCCGGTGGTTTTGCCAATCAGGACTAAAGGATGAATCTTAGCCCTGCTGGATGTTTGCGTGACCTCTTTGATAGAATCTACTACCCTACTCTTCAGCCTGCGTGAATTCTTCTTAAATTCCAGGGTATCCCCTGCACTTTCCACCCTTCTTACCATTATTCTTCTCTCTCCTCCCCCCCCCCCGTCTCGGTTTCTCTCTGGTACTTTTGTTTGTGCTGTACAGCTTGCTCTGGGTCCTGTGGTGCATTTTTCATGACTTTCTGCACAGGCTCTTCTGGGTCTGTGGTTGGATTCTTGTTGCTTTCATGTACAGACTAAGAGATACACAAGGTACAACTCCAGATGGACTGTGAATTCTGAGGCAATCAGAAAGGAACTGCATGTACTCTTTGTTCTCTGTGAGGTCGGGGTGTCTGGTGGTTTCCAGCTGGGAAGGCTTAAAACAAAATCAAAAACGAGTCTAGTATTTGGTAGAGTACTTGAGCTTGTTTCCAAAAGTACTGTTGTTCCGGTCTTTTTCCCCTCAGACGATGTTTCAGGCATGAATCGCATCGACACCTCAACACAACTCCTATTCAGTCCTCTGCTCTCTAATCTCCCTTGTTTTTCATAATTGCCAATAAGGGGACTTTTAAAGGCTACGTTTACATTAAACGGTTGTTCAATTCCGATTTTTGGCTCGTATGAGATTTAGTTAACTTGATTCACGCCCATAATTACCGGAGTCTCTATCTGCTGCTAATTTCTACATACCTGTCTTCCAAAACGGCGAGCGTGCACAGGTTGATGTTTTAGCTGGAATCATCTGCATCACCAGCAACAAAAAAAATCGGATTTGTGCAAAAAAAAAATCAAGATATTCAAACTGAAGTGGATGGTAATGAATACATGCATGATATTTTCTCACCTGTCAAGTACGCTGTTCTCACATAGAGCGCTACTCGCTTTATTTACATCCCTCTGTTTGCTCGGATGTCAGCTGGGATCCCTCGCCTCACTCCCACTAGAATTGTGAATTTACAGCCTTCTCCTCCAGCAGGTATAATATGAGGTATATATATCTTTTTTTTTTCCTGTTTATCAAACACGACTGAAGTAAAGACAACTCCTGCTTCGCATTAAATATGGAAGTCATAGACACTTCTGAGGACCAGCCTCAGCCTGCCGTGGTCGACTTACTCACATCTGTATGTGCGACTTTCCGAGAATCCCAATGCTGATTGGCCTTCATGTCACACTCTGAGGATTGAGGGGTCGATCCTAGCCCTTGATGCTACATGCCCTGAAACGATATACAGATTTTTTGGGAGGAAAGTGTAAAGGAAGCCTGAATGTCAGTTTAATGAAAAGGCTTATTTTAGTGTGGTTGATACGGCTATCGATTTAATTGCCAGTTTCCATCCCGCCGGTGAGCCACAGACTTTCATTTAAACCTTTCTGCATGTATTTATGTAGATCCTTCGCGCTGACACGAAGGGGCATATGAATGGAGATCCGTTCTGTATATATTTTATTTTATCGTAATAGTTCATATTTTACTCACTAGGGGGAGAGTTTCATAAATGAGAAAACACACATAACATTTTAACACATAACTTTCTCCACGTTGCTCCGATTTAGTCCAGATTTGGTGCATGAATCGACTCGAAATCTATCTCGTATATAACATATTAATAATACTTATTTTATGCACCAAGGGGAACTTATTATATAAAAAAAAAAAACGAGTTCAATCAGGGGAATTGTTTGTACAAAACATGGGATTTGGTCAAATGGTCCTACAGCATATGAAAGGCTCTCAATCTGACATCACTCAGAAACAAATTTGTGTTACAGACAAACAATCTGTGTCTCAGACTAGAGTTCATGTAGTACGACTGCCAGGATTGCTGATAACCATGCACATCATCCACAGACGAGCTACCTGCCCAGTCTCCCTTTCCACTTCAAAGATGGCACGCTGCTTTTTATTTTCCCCCTCTCTCTTCCCTCCTGGCCTCACTTTACACGCCTAATTGTACTAAGAGCTTTGATGGTGGGTGGGAAGAGAGCGAGCGCCCTGGTGAGGAGAAGAGGGATTGAGCGTAGACGCTAATAAGATGGAGAGCGACTGGGGAGAGAAATCAGTACTCCAGCCGTTATCGTCAGTGTGAATTGGTGGTGGTGAGGATGAGGTTGGGAAGCAAGTTGTGGGCTGCATGATGAACCACGGCGGCGCGGATAACGCTTCGGGGATGAGTGGGTACACAAAGAACAAACAGAGGGCAAGAGGTTTGTCTATAGGAGAGATGGGAAATTTGCTAAAACAGATACGTAGCTGACCCTGAATCTAACTTTGGAGGCAAAGGAAGAAAACATCGTGAGTTAGCAGAAGAAATGTACTTGGAGGTTACAATATATATATATATATATATATATATATATATATATATATAGGTATGTATGTATGTAGGTCTATATATCCACATAGAGGGTTGGTCATCTTCTCTCACCACTGTTGGTTCACTAAAGGAATGGAGGGTAAGTCAAAATGATGCATTCAGTGCAGGTTTGTTTGTGGGAATCAGTCATATCATCATCATCTTCAGATGAATCGTACTTCCTGCTCCTTGTGACCCTTAAAGCACATCTGAGTGTAAATAAGGTGAAAATGTAACTGAAAAGTTCTCATCCACATCATCAGATCCTCACTGCGTGACTCAACCCAGGTAAAGCAGTTTGACGCCTTGTTGTTTGGTCAGTGGAAGAAATGAGGCTTTCTGTTCATGGTTGTAAGACGACCAAAACCAGCTTATATCCAGATAGGCTGGAGAACAGCGCCGCTCCAGAACGGCAGGAAGGAAACCTCTGTTGAACTCTCCTTTAAAGGTGTTGTCATCCACTTCATGCAACCATGCAGAGATGTTTGAGCCGTTTTAATCCTGTGCACCATTTTTGTTCCCCCCTTGTTATAGCGTCTACATTTGTCAGGCTGTGAAGTCTCACGCTGCTTCTGATTGTGTTGCTTGGGTCTTTGAAAGAATACGAACAGCCTCTGGTAAGAGGGGCTGGTTCTGACACCAAACAAGAACAATAACCCCTATCATTTCCCTTCCCTCTAAAAACTGAGACACTACAAATGCTGACTCGTTCAAGAGTTGAGAAATGAAAAGGAAGGGAAGTGAGAGGTTGAGAGGACGAGGAGTGTTCGGCAAGACGTCCAACATCACAGCAAAATCTGTCAAAAGAGTTAAAATACAACCAAGGGAGGAATGATTTATTGACAGAAATTATGACCGGTTGAGAAAATTGTGAATGGGATTAATAGAATGAAATTACAAGCGAAAAGATTTGATGATATTGTGGAGAAAAGATGGATGCAAGAACTCAGAGGGATGTAGAGGAAGACAGTGATGGAGAGGGAAGACATCGTTGAAAGAGAACAGGCGGTGCCCTACTTACATCTGACATTTGATAGAACAGAAAAGAACCTTTAAAACAGACTGGAGAGAAACCTGTCAGCCTATATTTTCAGCAGCAGTACTTCAAATTGTACATAAAACCACCCGGATCCTGTGCAAATCAATTCCCACAAGCTTCGTCATGCAATCTGGGGCTCAATTATTTATTCTTTTCAGTTTGCCAATATTGATGCAATATTAAACTTTGATTAGACTCTAGTTTCTTCTTTAGGAATGTTGGCAAAAAGGTTCCTGACTTTTTCAGGCCAAAGTTGGAGCCAAATTCATTCCGACATTTTCAATCTCTACCTGCAAGCTAGCTTTAAAAGGTGTTTTTCACACCAGAAGCAGTTTGGTCCGCTGTAAAGGAACCCTGGTTTGTTTCCTCGTATAGCCCGGTACGTTTGGACGGGTGTGAACTCATTGGAACTCAGGTGCGGACCAAACAAGTGATCTCTGGTCCGCTTGAAAACGGGGGTCTCGGCTCGCTTCCAAGTTAACCTGCTGCATGGTTTGTGGCTGGAAAGCAAAGCGGACCACAAGTGCAGCAAAGCATGTGATTTAATTCGCTCAAACCATGTCAGTACCTCGCTCAGCGTCTGTGTAACCACGACAACACATCGTACGCTCTCTCTCTTTCACCAGAGCTTGCCTACTTATCCGGTACCGTCTCATTCGCCTCATTCAGTGACCCAAATGCTTGACAGCTTGCTGCCTCGCCTGCTGCTCATACTGGGCGCCTTCTTGTGAAGCACTTATTTCATATGAACACCAGAGCAGAAGCTGCATGGAAGTGGTGTCGCTCCATCGTTCACGTTTCCCGCTGACGTAAATAAGCCAGCGAAAGGGTTCGGATTTCCGTTTCCTGTTCCCTCCAATAGATGAGAGGTTTTCTTCTTCTTTGGTGTTTTCATTACCGTCGCAGACGACCGGTCGTTAAGACTGCGTGACGTAGTTCAGAATGTCGAAATTTCAAGCCAAATTGAACCGATCAGGTGTGAAACGATCTTATTTAACCTTTCAGAGAGCACAGTTTGTATTTACTGACTAAACATTTCGCCTGTTTTTGAGGATCACTCCTGTGTAATTTGGCAATAGAAGGAAGTACCACCTGTAATATTCAAGGAGTAAGATACGGCTGTACCGTCTTACATTCCTGGACTGCACCAAGTGCAGACCGTTATGTGTGGGCCGGACCTCTCATGCCTTTAGATGCTTTAAATCTAATCTCTGGTGACTGATTGCAGTTTAAACGTTCATGGCTCGGAGGTTGGCCGCTCGTTCAGTGGCGTGTGATTTGTGATCCCTGCAGTCCACTTGTCCTCAGGACACTGAACCTCAAGTTACTCCCAAAGGCCCAGCAGATGAACACTCCTGACCTTTCATGGAACCCTCTACCTCCGCGTCTATGAATGTGTTTCTAAGTGGGTGAATGCTGACCCGGTTTTCTATGGATTCTATTCATGTCTAACCTGCTTATTCATTTAAGTATAGTGAAGTATTTAGATTCTAGTAAACCTGTGCACGTTAGTTGTTTAATAATAATAATAATAATAATACATTTAATTTGTAACACACTTTACATTTGGATCAAATCTCAGATAAAAGCATCAATAAAAAATGTAATAACTATATAAAAATATGACCAAAAAGCAGCAATGTTAAAAAATGTTATAGGTTCTGCTAAAAAGGAAAAGTTTTAAGTCCTTTTTTAAATGTGTCAGTCGTCTGTGGAGCCCTGAGATGGTCAGGCAGGGCATTCCACAGACGAGGGGCAGCAGAACAGAAGGCCCGATCCCACATGGTGCTGAGCTTAGTCCGGGGAAGGAGGAGGCGGTATGAGTGGGTAGAACGGAGGGATCGTGTCGAGGTCAGTGGGGTGAGTAGTTCTTTTAGGTAGGGGGGTGCGTTACCATGGATGTACTGGTGAGTGAGGAGAGAGATCTTATAATCAATCCTGGTGGAGATGGGAAGCCAAT